>NCVS01004079.1:0-80044 GCA_003055095.1 Goniozus legneri | reverse complement strand
GAAACAAAATTTTCGGGAAAAACCGGGATGTTAAAAACAGGTCATGCGCTAAAACGCGATCGCGCGCGAAGAAATGGCGTAGACGTGAAAGCGGTCAATCCAGCTGGCGCTGGGGGGTTACGTAAATCCCAGGAAGAGCGATTGACCGAGCCCCCCTCCGCGTGACACATAGATATTAAAACGCGATATAAAACCCTTCGTTTTTCCTCAATCTCAATTCGGCCTTTCTTCGATTCGATAACGCGAGAACATGCATGCGCAGCCTTGTTCCAGTTACGAGCTTCGTAAGCTTACGTCAGTGGATTCTTCGGACTGGTTCGACTGGTGATTAGGCCGATTTTCAGGCGTCCAGTTTCCGATAAGTCCACCTTCGTAAACAAACTCTATCTCTAAATTTTTTCGAAGGACGACTCGTCTCGTGTTGATTTCTCGAGAGGCCTGAACTCTATGACGGATAGACACGCCGAGAAAGATGGCAATTAATTCATTCAACCTCGAGGATGGAGGAATTCGAGACTATTAAACGTCCGAAGGTTACCCGAACCTACCTGAGTGAGGATAGACAATTTCCATGTTAAAATTTGTAACTCGTGTACAATTACGCGATTCAGACTCGGAATTCCGGGGACCGGAAAAGTTTTCGTGCTGGAAGTCACGCGTAAGAGTTTTATCCCATTTAGCAAATTATAACGTGAAGCCTACCGATAAGTTGGCGTATTCAATTATATCCTTATTTTAGATAGAGTATACACACTAAACAAAATATTAATTTCTTTAATTTTGATTAAATATTAATAAGCTTTAACAAATTTTGAGTTTCAGTATAGTAAAAACTTTAAATAAAGTAATAATAAAATTTTAAGAAGACGCACTTGACCCTGATAGTTTTGAAATGCCATTCCATATTTTTCGTATCATTACCCAGTTTCGCGAGATGTTAATCGCACTAGGTGTTGGATTTTTCAGTCAAGATTGTGCAGTTTGATTCGTTGGCAGTCATTTTTCATCTGACGGGTGAGATTTCATAATAATTTGTATTCCGACGCAAGTTGTACTCTTCTTCGATGTGGCAACAGAGTATTTATCCTTATCATAATCTTTCTCATTAGTAGTCATTTATCACTTGTAAAGTTCGAAGAACAGTTGCGTGAGAATTTTTGGAAATTGAAATTTCCTCGTATTATGGTTGTCAGGGGTGAACAATTTAATTTGGTATATAATTTTGAACAAAAATTTCAATCCACCAATTCTCATCATACCAAATAACTTCAACAAAAGAATAAGATTTTTACGTAATAAAACTATATTCTCAAAAATAAAAATTGTCCTTAAGTACAGGTCGAAATGGAATTCGATCTCAGTTATGTAAATCATCGATCGAAGAATTTTGAAACGAGTCAGCGGTGCCATCTTTCGAGTTATCGAAGAACTACCTGCTCGTTCGACTGGTATGTTCTTTCATTCGCGTTCACATTTTTCTCGCCCCAATAATTTTTCAATAGAATCTTAAGAATATTCGCAATCTGGACGAGGAGAACATGATTTTCGCTATTTTATGAATAAATAAATGTAAGAATCTCGTGTAATTAACAAACTCGGAATTTAATGATAAAAATTAAATCTAGGAATGAGTTGAGAATTATTTCTCAATGGTGGTCGGTTATTGAGTAGAAATTTTTAATAGTGAGTAACATTAAGGCTCATTGCGAAATACGTATTTTCCACATTTTACACGATCCCGTACATTTCTCGCAGCCATTGCTGTCGACCACTTTCACGCACGACGTGTACAAGTGCGCGAGAGCCGGCAAATGGCATTCGCGCTCGATACACCGGTCCGCCGCGGAAGGTGTAAATGTGTATATATGTATACTATACAATATACGTATGTATACATATACCTTGCAAAATTTGACTCGCACGCTTACCGCGGGAGTAACGCGCGAGAAGCGCGCGACCGACTTTTGGATTTGTCCGCGCTTACCTGCGTATGAAATATTTTTCTCTCCCCAACTTTTGCCTCTCGTACTTTCATTGATTAATAAAAAACACTCGAAAAGGACCTTTATCTTTCTCTTCCCAATGGGAAGATATCGACCTTTCGAAAATCATTACGAGTTTTTCGACTCGATTTTATGAAAACCAAATTCGATAATAATTTTTGTCGAATCTATTAGTGAATTCGGTGTTCCGAGCAATCGGGAAATTTTTTCGATTTCATGGCCACCGGAACCAGAAAATAACTGGAATCGAGAGGCGTATAGGAGAAAAAAGAGGAATCTGATATTTAAATAGCCTCAACAGGTTTGTCGCGTTGCGTGGCCGTCGGTGCGTTCGCGTATGCGCGACGTGATAGAAATGTTACTCGCCTTAGGGATGTGGCGAGTTTTGATCTTGGAGCATCTTCAATGAAATTTTACCATAAAACTGCGATACGTATTCAGAGAAGAATTTTAGAATTATATTATGCGTGTTGCATGGAGCTAGGCTTTCCTGCGAATGCATCGCATTGCGATGCGGCGAAGCGTTAATTTTTCGTTTTGTTTTTCACGAAAAGGTTTTCGTCTTTTTTACATACCTACTGACTGTAGCAAGTCGCGTGCCCGACGTTGAGCTACTTCGGGATTAGAGTTTTTCCCGTTGTCGATCAGTCACCGTTTATCTGACGATTTTATCGCGTCTTACGTCCATCATGGTTTTTCGCAAAAATTTTCTTTTGTCTCCGAATGAGCTCGAAACGATTAAACAAATAAAGAGGGGATAAACAGGGCTTGATCGATGGCGAGTGACTCTCATTTTTTGTACAAACCACGTTCGATCATCGGATCGACGGATATAGCGACCTACTTTATCGAGCGAGATTGGAAGCGTTTTTTATCACAATGAGAAAATTTGTACAGTGCTCTCGGAAGCTGCTGAACAATTTAAAAAAATTAACAAAAATTTACCAACCTTGTTAGTCCCGTGCTCCAACTGAACATTTTCCTTATCTTCTCCCTCTCTTTTGGGTCGTCCCTTAGATTGTTCATGTTCGTTTTGTTTTTTTACGTCAATGCGAAAATATCTCTTGAATTTCAGTTCTCGACCAATTTCGTTGCTTCAGTGGTGAAGAAAAAAAACCAAATCCTGATGATTAATCGCAATACATTTTCGTGCCTTTTGCTTGCGTCCTTGTTGCTATTTTCGATGTATACCGCTGAAAACGAAGTGCATCATATTATAAAAACTGCGAATTACAGAACGAGAGCGCATTTTAATTTAGTAGTACAAATTGAAATCATCATTAATCTCTTGAGTAAAAAATAATGTGACTAATGAAATCGTATCGACAGTTTGATGTTTAATAAGATTAATCGCTGAAAAAATGTATCGAATCGAGGTAATTTGAAAATTGATTCATTATGTAAATTAATTACTCTGATATCATTTATAGATTCAAATCAACTAAATTAATTGAGTAATTTGTTAATTGGACATATTCTCGTTATACTTCAGTAATATAATTAGCATTGTTGATATCAGTAAATTTCACTCAGGGATTCTTACAAATTAAATTTTTTCCGTACTTTTGGTCATTTTATTCTAAAAAATCAGACGAACAATGATCACGATGACCGAGCAGTGGGAATTAACTCGACGAGGAGCACGCGGCTCTTTCGGAACGCGATGCGAGCTTGTCTCGCGACTGAAATTGCTTCGGCAGGGCGGTTGTTAAAGCGCACGCGTGCTACGGAAAGTGAAACCCATCGGTGCACAAGGCCCATTTCGAACCTAGGCGAATCGTATGCTCGAGATCGTTACGAAGAAAGCGTGGTGCATAACAATCTGTTCGCCACTCGAATGGAAAATGCGCTCGTTTATTGTGTCGAGGCACACGTACGAGCTTGGCTCGTTCAATGACGCGTCGTTTTGAAAAATTTTCAGCCCTCGTAGATGTAAAAAAATTAAAAAAAATTGTCGTCTCTCAATTATCTATAAATGACGCATTCTGAAAAAAAAAATAGCGGCTTATGACGAAAGCATTCCCTGCTGGTAGCTCGATAGTGCGATGATGGTTTCGCGCTATTACTGCGTGAAAGTGTTAGCCAGATCGGATTTGCACATAAAATATTCGCGCGTTAAAATAATACGGGAGGTTTCTATCGGCGAATAATAATTTAGCGATGACTTCTCGTTTTTGTGGTAATTTATCGACGATCGATCATACTGACTTCGATCCGAAATCGAGCCTGTTTATATATAATTGCCAAAAAATTTAGCGCGAGTTAATATGATGGAACGTGACTTTGTTACAGAATTTTTTTCTCAACGAAGGAATTAAACGTTCTCGTGAAAGTGCCGGGATGATGTAGCAAGTATCGTATCTCGTCGCGTGACCGATCGAGGCGATTCGCGCGGAAAAGTGGAACGCACAAAACTTCGATGAGCTCTCGTAGGAAGTGCCGAGCGCGTGGGTATCACTGGGTCAGAAGTCGAATAACGATACGAAAAAATGTGACTCTCAATTTATCCTATCAGTATTTTACTCCTCTCTTTCTTCTCTTGAATCCGGGAATTCCGTTTTTACTTTATTCTGAAAACTCATTTGCTCCATTTTGGAGTCACGATTGTATCGATTCGGGATTTCGTCGAAAGTCACGTGGAATCGTGTCGAGCTCTCCGCGAGAAATAAAACCGAGCGACGAGATCGCGTGCATGAAAGTAAAACCTACTTTTGAGACCTCAACCGGTCACCGGAAATGCCATTGAACTTTTATGGCCAACATCCACCATCCCCGTCTTTTAAAACGCAGATAATTTGTACTGGAATTTGCGTTGCAATTAAGGTAATAATTGGCAAGATCTTCTACCAATTCTATAAATAAAATACCGGATTTTGCGATATCGGTAGCGGTTTGGCCTTGAAAGCCCAAAATTTTAATCAACCTCTCAGAATTCACGGATCGTTTTCATAGTTCAAAGTTCGACGCGACAAGAGAAACTTTTATTATCGTTCTTCAATCGCGTCCTTCGGAGATCGCGGAGACAATAACGTGCGAAAATGACAGTATATGGAAACTTTAGCTGTGGGAATACTAATTACGCTGTAATTGATGACTCTCCGCGTGTAAACGCAACGGTACTGCGAATTAATTTTTAATAATCCCAAGGAATCTCCCAGCGAACACAATGAAAACGTCGTCGATGAGGTATTTTATTCGTCTCGTTTGCTTATACACGCCCTCATCTACATAAATTGATCGGTTAATAAAACGCGAATTGCTCAATTAGATTCATTGAGATCGCAAGAAAAAAATGTTCGAAGAGAGTGCAATTCAGAAACTTAGAGCGCCTCACCGGCGAACAATGCCGACTGGCTAGCGATTCAGGAAGTGAACGCGTTTGGTGATTTGAATGACGAGCAGCTGATTATGCGACGCAACGGCGTTATGGAAAACTCGCCGACAAGATGTTTATAGGGACTTTTGATTGAGAAATCGACTGAATACAGATGTCGAACTGTACATTATATTTTCTATGTACATTTTGAAATGTACATTGAAAATAAAAAGATGTTCAATATTTAATTGCATATCTTAAAAAAAATATTTAAATTACTAGATGAAATAATTCTCTGAAAATATCGCTCTTCGGGAAATCGACTATTGACTCGAATACTCGTTTCCCGAAAACCAGTTGAGGCTTTTCTCTTTTCAACGACGATTTTCGGGAGTCGAAAGTAGCTGAATAACGATCTACCTAACACAAGTCAGAGAGCTGTCAAAGTCTCACCGGTTCGAAAGCGATCGCGTGGTAGATCGAGCATCGAAACGTGACTGATCGGTCCGCTATTTCGACAAAATACCGTTCTATCGTTCGGGATTATCGCGGACTAACTTCACGGTAGTTCTGGAATTAAAATTCGTACTAAATCCCTTTCAGACGGAAGTGATGAAAAAATTCGATCCATTGCGATTAAAAATATTGACCTGGTACTCGTGAATGAACTAAAGATCAAAAAGGTACAGAATCTGCCATGGCCACAAGTGGGTCACTAAAAACTCGTTTAGGAAACCGACACAGATTCACGCTTCGAGCCAAACAAAATCGTCGTCCACCTGCTTTTGTACATTTTTTTATTTCCTCCCCTTCTTTATTCCATCTTACAACGTTATCCTATCTTGGATTCTAGCCACTTGATATTCGTCGTACGATCGCAAAAATAAAGACAACCGGCTCGCGATGGAATTTTTATATTTGCTTCTTCGGAGTTCGCTAAGCCATTTTCGGTCTCGCGGAGCTCAGAAGTCAAGAGTTTCGCAAAAAGGAGAACTTTCGTCGTTAAGTAAGCAATTTATCACTCGTTAAATAACGTTGTCGTCTAACCGAGTGCGTGAAAATGCGCGTTTGAAATATCGCCGATTGTTTGAGACAACAGTGATCTCATTGACGAGCTTCTATAATTATCCGATGACGTCATAAGTGCAACTTTGAAAAGTCATTCCTCTGTTTAGATTCGGTAGAATTTTTCATTTAAATTAAATAATCAGTTCATTGGGATCAATTTATATAGCATCGAACTCAACGAGTTCACTTGTTTACAATCTCGTAAACACGTGGCAGAATGATGAAACACAAGACATCTGTCAAGCAGAACTTTAAAAACGTAAATTTAAAAGAAATTAATGAAACTTTAAGAGACAATTCGATAAATATCGGAAAATAACAATTGACTTGCAAATTTTTATTCCTAATCGCAAAAATGGAAAAAGTTTAACTTGACATTTGTCTCGAAAGAACATTCATTCTCAACTGTCAAGAACTAAACCAGGCGACGTTACAAACCCTTCGATAGAATTGGGCCTCCTTTGACATTTTTCGCGCATGTATCATTTCTCGTACCGAACGTAAACAACGCACAAAGAATGCATCGTGAAAACGATCGCGCGCGCTCGTTCACTCGACGTGTATTTACTCCTGACCCAATTTTCCCGAAGCGTTTGAGAGCGCCGCACAGGTCCCTTCTCACTGATACCACGCACCTTTCCTTTTCGGTTTTCACCTCTCCAAGAGCGAAAAAGGCTGAAGAATCGGTAAGCGAAGAATAAAAAATTCACTAGGCACTCGACAAATATTTATCCTGCAAGGTTTCTATGAACACACTGCACAAGATGATAAAAAATTGAAAAGAGCGAAAAATAGAAAGAGAGAGAGAGAGAGAGAGAGAGAGAGAGAGAAAGAGAGAGAATGAGAGAGATAGAGAGAGGTGATGTGAGGAAAATTGAAGGTTTGATCGAAAACGCGATCGAATGCGAGCTCGGAACGCGTGCCTGACTCGGATGCGAACGCCCGAACCGTATGAACGTGTCTCTCGCACTGAGGGGGACGAGTCCGGTTGAGCAATAAGCTTGCTCCGCTCGTGGACGTTCGCCTCTCCTCTCGTACAAACGCACACGAGTGCTCAACCCACACATCGACAGCACGAGCGGTAGTCAGGTATACTGCAATCCCACCTTTCCTGGACCCAGCAAAGATACAGGAAAAAGAAAATCTTGACTTACATGAATTATTTTTCATTCCTTCGCAATTTACCTCGATTCACAAAAATTGTACAGTTAATTTCGTGTGATATACTTCAACCTATTGAACCTTAAATTCATTGACCTGTCTATGGAATTATCCCTCCAGTATTTTAATGTTCTTTATTTTCTTTTTTTAATTTTTCCTATATTTTTCTTACTATGGATTTTGTTGCGTTTTGTATAGTCAACAGATTTTTATTTTTAGTATATAAAAGTATAAATTTATTCACGTTGAAATACCGTATTTATGAAAAACCAATACAAATTAAGAAAAACACTGGAATTACCATAACGAGATTTCGTCCCGAAAAAAGTTGAAGTTTTATTGGCCCCACGATTTCTTGGTTCCGCGATGCTTTAATACTCGCCGATATACGTGCATCGGCAATAAACCGTTCAGAATGCGAGCCTCTCGCGTTTATACGTTTCTCTGTGCGCGTTGAGAATCCATGGTATGCGTTTGTATGCGTTTCGCGCACACCTAAACGATAAACAATGGCGTACAGGTGGCTAGCTAATTGATAGCGCGGTGATTGAGTGCTGGAACTATCAATTTATGAGCGCCTTAGGATTTGACTAATCGATCCGATACGAGCGATTAACGACTAGTGGAAAGTTCCTCCGACGAGGAAATAAGCTGATAATTTGAACCATTTTGAAAATTGTTGAATTAACTTTTTTGCAAAAATTTTACATTGCAAATTTTAATTTGTTAAAATAAACAATTTTTTATCTCAGTCAATTAAGATAACCAGTATTTCGATTAACATTATTCGAATCGCGATTTTTAGACGTCTTTAACCAACTGTATATTCGGTCTATTCATTTAATCACATCCCGATCCCAGTTCCATAAACCGGCTGTTCGCGTCATATTCTCTCCGATTTGCTCGACGTAAAATGAAAAAATCTTCGATGATTGACGATCCATGGGATCCACGCGTCGGAAATATATATTTTGTCATTGTTTAGAAATTCGTGATTTCCATTCGTCGGTTTCTAATATACGTCTGAGAAAATAATAAACGCGCGTGCGTTCCTAATGAAAATTTCTACTCGACGTTTTTCACTTCGACTCGTGATTCGTCTCTATCGTAAAATTGAAAAGTTAATAGATATAATACCTGATTATTTATATACCGACACAGAGAGAGCATTTGCGGAAAAACGCGATATCTGGATTCGCGCGGCTTTCGTTCCGAACCCGTAAGTGTCTCTCGCTCGGTAAACGAAAGTGCACCGACTCGCCGTCCCTTCCTATACTCACCTTCTGTGCGTTGATGAGCTACGAAGAAAGAACCTTGAGAGAGGCTCGCGCAGACAAAACAAGGAAAAAGTTGTTTTTACATAAACGACTGAAATATTAATTTTTTACTCTTAGAGTTCAGGGGGGAATAAATTATCATCCTATGAACGAGCGAAAATATTTCGCATATATTCTCCATGATAATTCCTTTCGTGTCGCCGCGAAGAGATTAACCCTTACCCGTAAAGGAAAATCATCTGAAATCGTAAACTCAGATATTTATCCAATTTGATAAAAATTGATAGTTCTCTTTGTTGCATGATAGGAGAAATAAGATCGTTGAGAATTACAAAACTCATAATTTTCAATAATTGATGTTTATTTAGTCTTTAGTATCGAGCAATTGAAACGAAATATAGTTTCGTTACATTAATTAGATCATTTGGAAATATTACCCAAGTTGGAAAGTTGTATAAATTACACTTAAGGAAGATATATGCATTATACGAAATGAGAAGGCCAGTTGCATTCGGTGTTTCGAAATGTCGAATTCGCCGTGTGAGAGCCTGACTTTTACCTTAATGGATTCCCGCGAACTTGTGCCGCGCACACTCGTATCTCACCGCGAATGCACGATGGCTCTAATTGGTATTCGTCGTGCGGATTCGATAACGAAGTTCGCACGTAGCCATCGTGCTTTCGATTGTTACACCACATCGCGACCAAACCGTTCGATTACGAAGCAAACGGGAAGTCATTCACGGAAAAATTTCTAACACGATTTATTCACTCGAACGATCTCGATTGACAACTCTCTCCCACTCGTATCAATTATATCATTCGTCTCATACGTCTTTTATGATACTCGTTAGCTGCTCGACCAAGTCTCTATCTGTGACTATCGTGGTCTCTGACCCGACCGTTACGCCCTTAGGTCGTTTCTCGTATGAGCGCTTGCTCGTCTTGCACGAAGCGTGAAATTCTTTAGCACCGGACGTAGTCTTAATTTTGAGGATGTTATCTTTAGTGACGCCAGCACCTGGCATAACTATGATTCTATTATTAGCGAAGGTGATCAGTTTCGTTACCAGCTCGAGTCCCTCCTCGACCGAGCTTCTTTGACCGGAGGTCAATATCCGCTTGAAACCAAGGTCGATCAAGATCTTCGTAGATTCAAAGGGATCCTCGACTTCGTCGAAAGCGCGATGAAAGGTGACTGGTAGTGGTGACGCAGCGTTTAAAATTCTTCTGCATGTTTCAACGTCAACCTCGTAATTCTCAGTTAATGCACCGAAAACAAAACCATCAGCATTGTGTTTCTTAAGAATTTCGAGGTCATAAATCATAGCGTCCATTTCTTCTTCATTGTAGATAAAATTTCCCGATCGGTTTCTGATCATAACAAATATGGGGATTGAGGAATAACTCTTAATGTATTTTACCAAGCCTAACGTAGGCGTTAAGCCTCCTTCTGATAACGACGAACAAACTTCTAATCTCGATGCTCCTCCGTCAATTGCATTTTTGGCAGATTCTATGGAATCGATGCAAACCTCCAATAGAAAACTCATCCTGGAATTTTTGTGATTTTGAATTATGGCGCGTTAGGGGTACAGTGTTGACAACAGAACAAAATGAATTTTTGCGAATTGTGTTTACACATCTCTAGTAAAATTTTATGATATCAATGTTTTATCATTATCACTAAAAGCATACCTTGAAAATTTGGATTATTTAAACAAATCGAATTAGGAAGCGAAATATTTTCCAAAAGCAATGTGTACATCCACTTCTAACTGTACATTCAGAAAAATCTTTGTAATCTCGCGAAATACTGTCACTAAACAACTTCTCGAGTCGGTGAACGTTTCGAGCAAAACCGGTGTCGTGTCATTAAAATATCAGAAATGCTTTGCTGAGTTTCATCATGGACTTACCGTATAGCGACATCTGTCGTTATCTTCTCCGATATTCAATAAGAATTCATATCAACTCAACTCGTTAGTATAATATCGGTAATAATGAAGGTGAAGGTAATGAAATTTTTGTATTTTGAATATTCTTATAAATATTCACAGTTGCGTCAAAACTACTTTGATTTTCAATAAAATAGTACTATATTATACAACGTTATAATAATACAATACCAAATAAAATGCGGGTATGAAGTAATAAAGTAACAAATAAAATTAAGCAAATGTTGTAGTAAATAATGACGTAGTAGACGATATCAAATTAGTTTGGCAGCAAACTTGCAATGAATTTTTTGTAACATGATTTTCAAAAACTCGATTTCAGCAATTAAATACACGAATATATATTCTCATCACACTAGACATAAAATATACAATACACAATAATTATTTTTTAATGACTTATACTCATCATATCGTGATGCAAGGTATAATTCGCTATGTTTAAATGAAATAATTTAAGCATGTACATTAAAATGAATAAATTGCACTAGGTTACAGTGACAATTCTTGAACGCCGCGCGGCTCTTTTATTGAGAAACGATTGCGTTATTTTTCGGAAAACCTAACAGATTTTTTGACAAATAATAATGGTTACTCGAAAGGTGTAATAATTGTCAAATATGAACAATCATTCGTAAAATAATTTCTTCCAAATTTATCCGTGTAAAAATAAATGATAGCGAATAAATTTAATTAATTTTTTAATGGTTCGAAAATAACTTAATTATAGTTTAAAATATATTGTTAGCAATTTATCAGCAGTTATATAAATAAGAGTAAAAAATACATTCCGGAAATTCGCAATAATTTTCGAATTTTACATCCCTTTAAAACATTCCAGAATGAGAAAACGAAGTTCATGTCATGATCTTCTATCTCGCGTCTAATTAATAAAATATCATATATTTTCGTAAAAAGGATTTACAGTCTATAAAATATATATTTTTTTTAATTGCAATTAAAAATTGTATTGTAATTTAAGGTATGTTGAGAAATAAAATTAAGAATCGCCATTCGAAACTGCGATGGGTGGTGGCGAAGCAGGGTTGTTGGTATTATTTGATGCCCATTTGTTTTTATGTGGATCGACTCCAAAGCCTTCGTCATAATTACCTCGTGTGATGAAAAGTTGTTTAAAGTGGGGAATGCAATACAGTTTTCCATTGTTCAAGGTAAAAGTATCCATCCTAAAACAGAACGAAATTTATAGAAAACATATTTATTTATTTGAAATATTACGGTGTTGAATGCCACTCACCTCAAAACGCAATTACATTGGAGGCATCGGAAGCACTGTTTATGGAAAATTTTATTGTTCGTCTCAACTTTTTCAAGTGGATAGACTTTCTTTTGACAGCTTTCGCAGACGTCCGTACAAGTCGTTTGGATCTCCTGTTTTTTTATAAACAGTTAATAAAAATCATGATGTATAAATCGTTATGGGGTGGATTAGATGTTGAAGTGAACTAGATTTTTGAAATACGTGATAGAATTATAGATTTGGCAGTTATATGTTTATGATCTCATATTGTATTACATTATCTACTAAATGATTAGATGTAACTCAAGATAAATGATTTGATTATTTCATCAGGAAGATAATTTTATTTACCAATTATTATACTATTTTCATAAACGTTACAAATGAATGATAGCAGAATATTACACATTCGGTGATGTTATATAGTACAAGATTCTTTAAAACATAGTCAAAATAACAGTAAACAAAAGTAATTGCACGTTAAAACATGAATAATCTTTGGCATGTTGTTACATCAACGAATAATAACCATAAAATAGTATTCTTAGATAAAATATCAATAATATTTCATAGCAATAATATATGTTTTACATCATGCAATCAGAGTATTTGTCGGAACAGATTGCACAACGATCGAAAATAATATTGATAAATCAATTCATTGTATGACAAATTTCGTCAATATAATATAAGGCAGATTTTAAGCGAATTCGATATATCAATAATTTTGTAACTATAAACTTACAATGTATAATCCGTTCTATTGGACGTGAATAGTTATAAAATTTCTGTTTGTTTTATCAAATTAGTGCATTTGTATAGAATTGTGCTTTCGACTTAATATAAATTATTCAGGGGAATAATATCACTCATAATATAGTATATGCTGATTATCGGCGCAGTAGCTAAAAATCTTGACATTAAATAAAAATTACTAGTGTAATTTGATGTACATTAACATTTTAAATTCCCCGTCAGAAACTGTAAAGAATTACAAATTTGTAAAATGTTCAAAAAACCTGAGTATATAACTAGATTTAATTTTCGTCAGAAATATCGTAAAAATTATTCGGCATTAGATACGTACGTAATTGTCATCGAATCTTCGATACAAGTTTCCTCCATCAAATTATCCATCAAAGCAATCATCGTATATTTTTAAATTTTCGAGAATTACTTGGCACGTGTATAGAAACAAAATTGAAGAAATTATTTCATTATCATGACGGTATCAGCAGAAGAAATATAATAAGTTACAAGATCGTGCATCAAATTTTCTCCTGCGAATGTCATTATAATAATGTACTACTTGACTCTCCGAATAGAAGTTGTTTCTCGTACAATTAATTATCATACAAATATCGAGGTACCAGCGTATCGATCCACATATAGAGTGAATTACCTTTGAAGAAATACGCAAATTTTTCATGATATTTGTTACTTAGCATAATCCCGTCAAACTAATAGCAGATGGATATTTGGTCGAGTAATATGTATATTTAAAGAATCGCTTCTTCTTAAAAATTTTTTGATTCAACAATAAATTTCAAATATTTTAAATAGAGTATATCAACGAAACGCTTGATGAAATCAAGACCTGTACTAAATATGACACATTCTATAATAAAATATTAATAAGTGGCATATGATACAATCTATACTAAATTTACTCGGCTAATATAACATTCAATGTTAAATCATCCCTAAAAACATAAGGCCATATATTTGAAGATTCATATGACGATTTCATGACCAGTCCCTACAAATTTGAAAAAAATGTTGTTTTTTCATAGGTAGTTCCGCGATGGTCGTTTCCAATCTTCATTCTCTTCAATTGCAGTCGCGACATCGTATTTTTCAGTCTCCTTTTACTGCTCGGAATTAAAAAAAATTCTCATGAAACACTTGTGATTATTTTTGATATTTCTAAGAGATAAGACCACAAAGAACAATGCCATTAAATGTCAGACAAAACAACATTCCAGATTATTGAAATAAAGATCGATAAATCGACAAATAAAAACGGAACAATGTTCAAAAATAATCACACAATTAGTCATGCCGAGCAATAAATTAAATTCATCCTGTTCTGTCAGCAAATAAGTTTAAACCATCAAAAGCAGGGATAGCGTGAAAAATGTTCAAACCATCAAAATTCTCAAACAAAAATAATTATCGCATGTCGAATATGAGAACCAAACAATAACTGCACAGTAAAATTGATCATGCATCGGTCGGCGCGCATTCAGGGAAAGTTAACGTATGAATGCGAAAAAAATCATGTAAAACACTTCATGCCCGTTATTAATAATTCATAACATCAATTAATCTCGGTACGAAGGGGGAAAAAACTTTCTATCAACATCACGAATATTAAGAAAAATGTGCTCACGTTGAAACAAAAAATGTGTTTTCAAACGAAACAAATATTAACGAGGTGAAAATCATAATTATACCGATTTGTTACTCACCACGAATCTGTTAACTTTGACCTTTGGCGTGCGCGGTGAATCGTTGCTCTGCGAGCCGAGGGACTCGAAGCGAGCCCTCAGGCTGCTCGCCGACTCTATGCTCGACTGTTCGCCGGTACCCTGTGCAATTTCCATTTCCGCGATGTGATGATGGTTGCTAGCTTTGCTGCTGTCCGTCTCTTCCCAGTGCTCGAACTTTGCGCGCAGTGTTTTGGCACGTGCGGCGTTCTGCGCCTGCTTCAAGAACTCATCTTCGACCTGTCAAGAGTGGAGAGATCAGTTTCGATTCTCGAGTGTGAAAATCGTAACGATACACCGAGAGCAAGAAATATTTTTTTGAATTTTAAAATTGTTTTGTAAAATTTTTTACGTACCTTGTCGGACGCTCTCACGTAATTTGGATCTCTCTCTTCTCCACTTTCCTCACCCTCGGACTCTTCGCCCTCCTCCTCTTCCTCTTCTTCGGAATCCGATGCCGTTTGCTTGGCGAACTTGTCCTCGGGCGGAGGGGTAAATCGTTTCAGCGGTTTCGGACCGTCCGGCAGGTCCTCCTTGGTAGCGTTCTCCTCCATCTGACGGAAAATCGAGAGCATCTTCCTCGCGGTATCGGTGTGCACAACGTCGTCGACTCTGTCATCGGCTCGCACTACACCTGGGTCGCGATAGATCTCACGCTCCGGAGAGTCCATCTGTCGAGAGAGAATTCATATCATAGAATAAATATATTGATAACAATTCATCAATAAATTATTATTATCGTTAGAAAAACCACTCGGAGAACACCACACTGGGAAAAATTGTTATTTCAAACAACATCATGGTTTTTATGGTTACGTTCATGAACCTACACATCAAATGCGGTTTATAAAAATCAAACAACATTACCATCGTTGTACCTATAAAGTAGGAAGTTTAAATATATAAACGTTAATCGTCTTACGGAGTTCAGAAAAAACGACATGCAATGCTATGCAGAAAGGATCTCAATTTGTGTAGAACGAATAATTGTTATCATAATCAAAATCAGAAACTGTTACCGTTTCATTCCCGGCTTACGAACTTTAGCGACTAAATGATCCGTTGGCTGAAACGGTTGAAGTTTGAGATCGGAAAAAAGCGGTCTGGTGAAAAAAAATGGAGGACCGGTATGCAAGATATCGAGGGACCGTCCGAAACACCCCTTTTTCCACGAATTAACCTCGCCGTGAGTCAACGCAAGAGGCTTCCATGATTCTCGCACATATGCTCATACATGTTCGCACGATTGCACACACACACACACACACACACACACACACACACACACACACACACAAACGGGCGAGCGAGGTTGCACACGCGCGAACGACTTTTGTCAGGTAAGTCGAAAACCCGATCGCGCGCGCGGGCTCGCGTGCTCACACACAACATCACGTATTCACATTCTCGCACACACACACATATACCGGAGCCAACTCGCGCGAGAGGAAGGAGAAGGCTCACGGATCTTACAACAAAGAGTCTCGCTTTGCATTTTGTTTGATTCGCACACTCCAATCTTCAGGATTGATATTTCATATGATTAGTCATGCTGGATGACAATCTCTGTCTAACGATGCTACGTGAGAGGAAAAATAAAATTTTCGAGACCATCCTTGTAGGTATACTCAGACAGGGAACACAACCGAAGCTGTCGGTAATGAAGATAAATCGTTGCACTGGGAAAGGACCAAATATAATTCCTTATCTTCTCGATTCGATTCCTCAAAGGTACTCGTACGTCCTCGCTAATAGAAAAACGTATCGCGGGCTTTCTCACGCTCGCGATGCGCGATAAAAATCTCGCGAAATTGCATTTTAGGGCTTTCATTACCAACCCAGCCGGATGTTTGACGAACACTCGGCGTTTAATTGGATACGAATATAAATCGGCTTCCCGTATTTTAGTATAAAAGCACTTTCGACTGGTTACACAAAATCGAGCTGTTATCAGTTCGTGCGTCGAATCGATCGAAACCGGCGACTGAGTCACTCGTGTGACACAAAGGAAGCGGTCCGGAACGCGATGTCTCGTTTCGATTTGAAACAACCGATACCAACATAGCCGGCTGAATATTCGGCAATAATAATACTAACTTATTCCAAAAATAATGCTAATTATTCTCGAAAATATTTTCGGAGAGTACATCGATAAGAACAAACTTTTACTCATCGCAAATTGATTAACTAAGAGAGATAAGAAATTTATCTTCGAGCGTCCTTTTTGATTTTGCACAAACGAAGCACATTCACTGAGAGGATTCATTCGTTCATTTTTCTTGCACGAAATTACGATATTAGATTGCTTATAGAATTTTCAGGTTTACCTCGAATGGAGCTCGACGAATTACGCGCGACGTCCCGGACGAGAAATAACGAACACAGACGGCGAGTTACGCGCGACTGGCAGAACGAGCGCGCCGGTTGCGTGTGTTGCTATGTGGTCCCTCGTTCTTCTCTCTCCCCTTCTCCCTCTTTCACACTGACGGCAAAGGGGGTACCACACACCACCGGTCCCTCAAGACGCGCGTAGGTTTTGCGATTTCGAGTTTCTCTTTTGGTAGGGGAAGATGGTGTCTCTCGCGAGGATTCTCTTCTCTCTTTCTCTCTCGCACGTGGACTCGCTAACGGTAAAAGTGCACGAACGGGGTTCAAGGACACGACTCGTTATGCACATGCTGCGTCTGCTCCCATTTCGATGCTGTTTCTTATTTTGCGAATCGCGAGAGGAAACTGAGAGAGAGAGAGAGAGAGAGAGAGAGAGAGAGGGTGTTGCTGATTGTCATGCCACGTTATCACCGGATGTGCACAGAGTGTCGAGAATAGAGATAAATCCCGAAGCAGGACTTTTCCCGTCGAGAGAAAATCGCGACGGGACGGCCTTGGCTCCCGGCAATACGCGAATCGCAGGATTTACGCTCAGGAATTTTGTGGCATGTTTACACAAATGTACCGATCTCCGCCCGGACGTGGCCGATTCCCTGCCCGACTGATAAATATTATTTGTCGTGAGGCAATTCGTTCACGCGAATTTCGAATCGCGACGATCGTTATCCATCGACGCGACTAATCTTTTCCTTAAATTTCGATATCGAAAATCCGTTTTACTTGACAGATACGATCCCAAAAGTCTCTGTATGCGTTCGAGCAAGTCAAGTTCACGGTTCTTTTTATCTTTATCGAATATTTAATACCGATCGTTGAAATTACTTACAAATATGACTTTTTGGAGCATAATAGCGGATGCTCATTTTTGTGACAATGTCAAAATTTTTCATCTCACATATGTAGTGTCGAATTTTTCAGTTAACGTTTTCCATTTCACCGGATGACCACCACAGTACCCGTATAGGAAAATCGGTCTATTATTTAGCGGGTGTTTAATAATCGAAAAGCCGCGAGTTACGGGACCGGAGTAAGTACAGGTTTCGCGTACATACGGTATTGATTAGCGGGTAACAAGTTGCGAGAATGCACTTAATGCCTAAAGCTCTTCGAGGGAAGTCGCGAAAGTTTTTTTTTCGCCTTCACCGAGAACGCGTATTACGCTCATGCGCAAGCGCCCGAAATTGTATGCATTTATCAATCAGTCAATCGCTAGATAGCCTGGTGGAAAATTCAAAGAAAAATTCGTACCGGAGCTCGGTTAAACGATAAAAGTAAAAGTCGTATGAATAATCATGAAACAATTTCGTTCGCACACAGGCAATACTTTCTCCCCGTTAAAACGATATCTGCCCAGTGATTATCTGTATCGATTGCGGTGTATAAAACCGAGCCATCGGATTACGAATTCGCAATGAAATCAAGCGCACCGTGGATCGTCGCGGAACGAAATTGATGTAAATGAGAAAGTAACGCGTCGATCCTATTTTTAGCCTCGTGCGATATTGCAAAGTTACGAGTCTGGTAAATGGACCCGGACTCCTTTCGAATTAGCGCGTATTGTCTCGCTGGGTTAGGCCAAGCGGTTATAATTCACTCCGCAAACACACACGCAAGGATGAGAAGAGCAAAAAAAAACAAACTGAAACATCGAGAAGAAAAAACCACTCGGAGCCGTCGAAAAAATAAGGCGAACCTTGACTTGACCGTCGCGAGGCGGCGTGATGCGAAATTGTTTGCGTTGCTTCTCCGGCTCCCTGTAGGTCTCGAAAAACTTAAACTTGTTGGAAATGTCCGACGTCTCGACGTGGACCTCCTCGGTGGTGTCCGTACTGCGCACCACGTCGTCCGACACTTGACGTCCCATAAAGGCCTTCACCGTCGAACATCGCGCATCATCATAAACGTTGCCATTACATAAACGCCACGCCGATATCGCACTTTTCAGTTGTTAACTTGCCGAGGTGTTATACAACGCGAAGTAATCGCAAACTCTTTCTTATTCGTTTTATTCGAATTTGTATTTTTTCAAAAATTCTATCGGTCGAAAAATTAATTCTGACCGCTGAACGCTAATTGTGATCAGTGAAAGTAGAAAAAAGATTGGTAAAATTTATCCAACGAAAAGTCGGCTAATTAGACTGATTTAATTTTAACTTAATAAAATAAAGAAATGGCTCAAAAATTGACTCGTAAATGTTGAGCACGCCCTCGTTAGTGATTTATACGAAACGCGAAGAGAGAAAAATAAAGAGGCAACTCACATCTCGTGCACGCCGTGGTACATCAGCGGGGGTCTTCGGGGGATTAACCGGAGTCACCGGTCGTCCCGTCTTGGCTGCGGACGCGTCCAATTCCAAGAAGAGGGAACGAGATTTCCTGCTGATACCTACGCACAACGTTTCGATTATTTCGTTTCGACTCGATTAAAAAGCCGAAATAAACAATTAAAATTGAATTTTTATTCGAATTCCTCGGGTAGGTATAATTATTTGATTTTACGCACGTTTCAGAGTCAAAATTTTGATTCTTCGTTTTTTACCGAATAACGTTTGGGTAAATTAATTACTAATTAATTATTATTCATGAATTACTCGCGTACGTTAATTACACGTACGTACGTTGTTATTGTTTTGAGGTATAATGAACAATGAGAGATAAATTATTGACAAGATAAACGGAGAATCAAAATTTTCACTAGATTTTTAATAGCATATCGCAAAATTTTATATACTTGATGGTAATATTTCTCGCCGCGAGGTAATAAAACAGCGATAGTGTAAAAAATAGCGAGTTATGATCGGTACAGGTTCCTACATCGGAGCAATTAAAGTCATTTACCGGCCGCGATAACTTCTTCGTCGGCCTTCTCTGGCTTCGGCTTGCTGTCCGTTTCATCATCCGAGGCTGCGATGGGCTCGCCTCTCTCGAACCTCTCTTTGATGGAACGTGCATTGGTCGTGTGCTGAATCTCCTCGGCCGCATTTATCTTTGTCACGCGCTCGCTTCCGGCTACGGCCTGCTGATACATCTCCTTCATCTTGCCCTGTTTGCCCTATTACAGTCGAACGCATCGACGTGAATTAATGGGGAGGTTAGAAAAGCAGTCTTCGCTTTGCCCCCCATCGGCGTATCGCCAACGGGGCCAAAACTTTCTACATTTTAACATATTTCGATTTATCGTATGTAAATAGCGTTATTGCCGCGACGTAACAATCCGTGAGCTAGTTAACGAGATCTTGAGCAATAGAGCAGCCTAAGGGTAAGTGCAAATTGTCAGCGAGCTGTTCAATCATAGCTGCTGCTGTTTTAGTACGGAAATTTCTGTTTACCATGAAGAGTCGTGAACGAATTCCGGCGATTTCTTCTTTCCTCGCTTCTCGCTGTGTTTCTCGTCTTCCTTGTTGGCTGGTCGATTCCCATCGGTTCTTAATATCGTCCATTTTTGTAAAGCTTATCGGACGCTCGCGCGTCGTGCGTTTTGATTTGATGATTTCCGTTTCTGTTTCTGAAAAATGTTGTAAATTAGTCTTCGGTCCACATTGAATTAGAAAAAAGACAATGTAACAATGTACCTTCGGTCTCTTCGGTCTCCTCCTCCTCTTCGCTCTCGCTGGATTCTTCGAATGGTATTCCATTCAACGATTCGTCCGCGACTCCGATGTCCATGCCTTTCGCTTGGAACCTGCAATCGCGAGATTAGAGATATTAAAATGCGTGTCTTAGAGATCATTAAGTGCGCTGAACCAACAATCTTGCTCGAAACCCCGAACACGGAGGTAAAATCATCGAATGGAATTATCTCGGTATGGAATTACCGGGTTATTATCGATCGGTGTATGGTGAAGATGAATGTGTGTCACGGTGAATCGCTCAAAATGATTCCACGAGTGGTAACCATTCTTATATGGTCAATCGTGAATTTATGAATCAACGCATACAAGACGCCACAGAAATTTATGAGACAAAAACTATGAAACGTTAAGCGTAATGAACTTCGTTCCGAATTCGATATCGATTGCTCACTTGGCAAGTTTGCTGAGGATGCTGGGCGATCTCTTCACTGCAACCTGAGACGGTGACCTCTCGATTTCGTTGCTGTTTTCCGAGCAGGCTTTTTCGAACACTTGGAATCGCGACTTCACGTTCAAACTGGATAATTCCTCCAGGCCGAGGTCTGGTTTGTCGGACGCTGAAATTACCAAGAATCGATTCAGTCGGATCTCAAAACGCTACAACTTACCAATTGATGGCTAAACTCGTTAGTTTCAGAATTAAATCACCATTCTAAATGAGATAAATTATAATGAATGATGTTTTTGTTACGTCGTGGATGATTTTCCTAATAAATGAAAAATGAGTTCAAACCAGTCGACCTAGTCTTGCTTAATATATTGTTAATGCGAACAACAATTTAAACCATTAAAATGAACAACGCGTGCAGTCCAACTAAAAGCAATTATAAAATCAAGATTTCATGATTTTTACATCGATAATAATAAAATACGTTGCGTTGAAAAAAAAATCGCTCGAGGTACTAAGTTATGGGTTATTATTACAGCGGCTTGGATTCGTGTTATCGGAAATACCACTAGCACCACAAGACACTCTGCAAAAAGGGGTTAAATTGGCGATAAAATACGATACTCTGAAAAATGACAATCATTTCGCTGTGCGTAACTGCGTTCTATCGGTCGCATTTACCTCTGACCACATCGGGTGGCAGCTCTTTCGGCTCGTTCTCCCGTATGATCATCTCGGGCTTTCGAGGTCGCACTATAAGGGGTTTACAAGAGAACTCTCTGTCGCATTAACGATCTCACTAGGACAAACTACCCAATGGATGGACACCATTAACCAGCAGATGGACAGAGTTTAATTCAGCCTCCATGAAAAATTGTCGATATTCTTATTTTTCTTTTTTAATTCATAATTCAAGGTTTGTCCACCTGGGAGGTGTTCATCTACAGGTAGAATTAACCTATATTATGGGGCAATAATAGAACAAAGTAGCAATTTGACCTTTATCGGTATGAAATTTCGAACAATCGAGTAGACAATTATTTTCCCGTTACTACTGATTACCTATTTTGATCGTTCAAGTGGAAGATAGACTCTTAATGAAACTGTGTATATATAGTAGACGGGATTGCTTTGAGAAACGGACAGCCAGCGCGAAAAGGCCGCAAGGTGTTTAGACGTCTATTGTGGAGCCAAATGAGTTTCTGCCGATAACTTACCAGGCTGGTCGGACTCTTCGACCGGTTTCGGTTGGAAGAGCTCTTTGAAGTGGGCCTTACAGTAAAGTGTGCTCTCGTGGCTCTCGTAATTGTCAACGTTGAGCTGTTTGCTGCATTGAACGCATCGGAAGCAATTCTTGTGCCAGACAAGACCCTCCGCCTTTGTCTGTTCCATTTGGAATACAACCTTGCCGCAACTACGGCAGTTGGGATTCGTATCTCCATTCTGACCGACCTGCGCAAGTAATCAACATTGGTATATACACAAAAAAAAGTTTGTTTAGATCGAAAACTAAAATTTTTCTCTCTGTCTACGGTTTCGAGAGAAATTCGTAAATCGATAAACTTACCGCGTTCAATTGCTGTTGAACTTTAGCCGCGTCGACCGAGCGAACGTGGAGAACGGTTTTTTTACTGAGAGCGTCGAATTTGTTGAAGCTCGATTTCTGAAATGGGATCGACTGGTCTTTTAATCGAGTTATCGACAAACGCGTTATCAAGTTTTTCATTTATAGTCATAGGTTTATGCGAAACAGGCGTATTAGTGAAATCTTACCTCGAACCTCCATCTCTCGCAACCCCGTTCCTTATCCTTACCAGCGCCGGTTAAGCTTGCCAAACTACAGTACGAAGCTCTCTGTCCCAAGGTCAAGTTAGGTTTTTTGGATTTTTCGATCGAAACGTTTTTTTTTTTTTGGTTGAGGAATAAGGTTTCATGCACGGCCAGCATACGAACATAAAGAAAGAGGCAGCGTGTTAAGCTGCGGGTTAGTCGTGGTAAAAAAATATTAAACGAAGCGCTATAACGTGAAATCCGATACCGGACAACACGGGGTCGAGCCAGGAAGGATTCCAGGAATTCCGCTGACCCGATTTTTCGGTAAATCGAAAAGAAAATGGCAGAGGTAAATTGCTAAAATAGCCAAATTCGACAAAACTTTCGTCAGCGCGATCGGGAATCCAAGCTCGCCTCGGTCATCGATTTCGAGATCACACGATAAGAATTCGTTGTCGACGTTGAAGATAAACTCAATTCGGACGAGTTCCAACTTTCGGACGACGTCCAAGCAAAACCGGATGCACGCGACTCGCTTATACGACATTTACCACGAGAAGAGACGAAGAAGAGAACGAAAGAGAAGAAATTATAACCGTCCCGCGACCATCCGACCGTGAAACGCGACTTCCCACCGATTTTCTACTAATTTTTGAGCTTCCGCGGCTAAACTTTCCCGAGCGTAATGAGAATGTTTACCTTGGCAAATTCAAGAGCGGAAAAGTGAATCTTGGTGTATCGATCGAGTGTCAAGGAGAAGAAGCGTAACGATGCCAAGCCAAACGAGACGTGGACTCGAGTAACCCGATAACCGATAATCGTGCGAGGGAGCTCTTTTACGAGAGGGATAGAGAGAAAGAAAAAAAAGTAGAGTTCGCGCACGCTCGTTTCTCACTCTGGCGTAAAGTAGGCCGAGTAGTAGTGGTAGTAGGTTATTATCAATCCGGCCCTTTCCTTAAACGGCGAGACAGCATTGGTGCCGTGACGGTTCGATGCCATATGCGCGAATATGCCGATTCTAACGCGATCTCGATTTGGAGTTAATCTCGATCGATCTTGCTCAATCTTCTCGATCTATCCTACAGCGAGTGAAGAAATTAATTGAATCGGATAAAAGCCGGATGAAATAAGTCCAACCTTTATTCAATTAAAATAATTCCCTCTTACGGTGTAACAGCTTCTTGTCTCGATTTTTAACTTCTACGTCGACGGTGAACCTTTAGTACTTACGAGGGCCTTGACTGACACACCAGTGAAGACGAAGGCATCTTTGGTGAACTTTGAGTAACCTTCCTCGCATAACCTCAGATCACCCATTGACCTTGTTTTCTACGGTTACCGTCATTGAGAGAGTAAATTAGTTAGGCGACGAGATGTTTATTTTAAAGCGGACCACGTTGAGGAGGGCGAAATATGAAAATTTAAAATGTTAGTTCTTATAATTAACCAGAGGACGAAATTATCTCGCGTGTTAATGAACTTGTTATTAGTAATGGATTTGTTACGTCATGTATCTGGGTCGCATTAAGCTATTCGTTATCGAGTTAATTTTATCGCACTACGAAACGTCAAACGTGTAGCTCGTGCAGCTAAGAAATCTCTAATCGTCTATAGACTTCCCATTCTTATTGCGCGTGCTATATTCGATCGTATCCGTTCTAAATGTCGAAGCTTTCACATGCTCGCGAGATTTTGCGTCTAAATGCGGTACGTTTATTACGAAGCTATGATTAATCGAACGAGAGTTGTACGCAAAAGCAGACATCCGTTCGGTACGGATCTTTCTATTTTTGGCTGGGCGTAGAGAACAAAAACGTCGGGAATGGATATTCGCACTTTTACTATCCCTAATAGAGGACAATTAAAATTTGAATATACGAACCTCTCCATTGTTCGCCGAGTGATTTGTTTTCTCGAAAGTAGCTTGATCTCCATCGCTCATATTCGAAATATCGCCAAAACTGCGACACTGTTAGTGACAAAATAAAATCTGACAAATGCTCTGATATTTTTTATTCGAAAACGAAGCAAATTAGTCAAAGTGTATTTTTTCAGATGGACAGTTATAACTTTTTCTCTTAACGATATCGATCGAATCGATCTACTCTCGATAGAACGTCGTCATCGTGAAAAGACAAAGTGGGTGATTACTTACCAGTTGTTTGATCGACACGCCAGTCGCTATTCTCTCCTTCCTCGATCTTTCGCGTTCGGTACGACTTGCCTCCGACACATAATTCTGTGTCTGCATGCAGAAAAACACGAACATGAGAGGGAACAAAAAACAACCAGTTTGCATGCAATGTTTCTTTTATAATTCTCGTTCGGGCTACAGCCAGGAATTTTTGCCAGCTTACAATGGATCATCGAACGGTTTCTTGCTCGTTGTGGACACAAGAGTCTTATTACTCGAAAAAGAGATCAAATTTTTTGATGTTGCGAAATCTCAAGATTTTTTTATAGACTGTTATGTTACTCCTCTACATTCTTGATTTATAAAAGTGCAGATAACGGAGAGCGTTTTTTTACTCGCTCGAAGAACCATTGCGAGCGCTGAATCGATGCAAATCGAATACGAAACAAGCTAAACGTTTGTTTTTTTTCACGGTAAGCACTTACGGTTGATCAATATGTATAGCGAGTTTCGAGCCCGCGAGACAACTCCGAGATTCGATGCCGACTTACCAGAGACTTAACGTTGACATTCGACAAGTCGTCCTCGTCCGAGAAATCGATCATCTCCGGATGCATCTGTCTCGAACCCGTGTGCATGCTTGTGTCTTGCAAGTTAGAATTCTAGCGGAGAAAAAACATAGAAAACAACACGCAAAGGCTGTGAGCATGCCATGCTTATGGAAGGCTAAGACATAACGGATATGAGGAGGAATGTCGTTTTTTCGATCGAAAGCTATTTTGTTGTGCTTGCCTTTACATCGGACGAGACTTTAAGACACGAGGATACGGGTACGAGAGACGAGGAAATTTTTCTTTATCAGTCAAGGGCGATGAAATATTTCGAGGCGAATATTCTCGAGAGATATGCCAACGCGAGGATATTTTCGCTAAGCGCGACGTATCGATTACGAGCCGTGAGTGGCGTGACGCTAACTCACCACTGAGATGTTTTCCTTCTCGAGATCGTTCTTCTTGCTCTTCTTGGTCTTCTTGCTCTTCGGCGTGAGATTCGGCGAGGCATCGTTGCCGGCTACTCCCTCGATCTTCTTCTTCTTCGTCTTGGTACCATTCTTGACGGCCGTCGACGTCACCGACGTCGTGGTTATCGTCTCCTCGCGACTCTCGCTCTGTAATGTCCACAATGAAATCAGTAAATACTAAAGAAAAAAATTATCAATCGAATAAATAAATGTTTTGAAATAAATCCTTTTGAAATTCATTGGACAATAAGATTTTCAAAACATTTACTTGATTCGACATTCGTTCTAGGTATTGAAGGAAGAATGTTGAATTTTCTACTCTCAAATGTACGAATTTATCCAACAAATTGAATTAAAACGGAAATGGTCCAATTATTCGTATTAAAATCGCGAACAGTGGCCAGCTCGACGAGAGAGCTTGTACTGGCTTGGAATACACAAGCCACGGAAATACACCGACGCGAAACTAATTACTCGTCGTGGACGACGAACGCGGGATGACTTCACTCGCGTGACATAACGTCGCGACGCGTACAATACCCTCTTTCCCTTCAACCATCGGGCAATAGCCGATTAATTATCCTGCCGCGATAACGAATTCTGTAAGCTCCGTTTCATCAACTCACGTGTAGCAGCCTCGACCTATCAATTACCGCGTAAAACAGTATTGTGAGATAAACTCCTAGCCCAATTCGCAGTCTCTTATGACATTGTTCGCGAATACACCGTATTTCCTGCCGCTCTCGTAATACGTGTTGCTTTATTAAAAATCGTAACACTTTTCTTCCTCCTTTTTATTTTAACGAACTTATTTTACCGTGGGAGTGAGACGCATTAGTCAGAATTTGATTGGTAAAGTGAATAAATAATTATCGGAAAACTGTCAGTAAATTCAAGCCAATTGGATATATTTCGTTCGGTATATTTTCGGTAGCATGGAGAACAATTTTTCGCGATTTTTTTCGCGTTGTTTGTCATTTAACTCAAGCTCGACCTTCCATAACGGAATTGTCGAGCAACCGTTCGTTCGGTATATTTTTCTACCGGCGATTTATCATTTTCGTCGATACTGAAGCTGTCGTATATTTGTACAGCTACTCCCGCGCATGCGGGTTTGCTTCCAAGTTAATTAACAACCTCTTTCTCTTTCTCTCTAGTGGCAATTACTTTGCGAATAATTCATTAACTTCCCGACGTCGGTATTACGTTAATTAATTCACGATGCTTAAGTTTGGTTAATAGACGGTGGATTATTAATTAACACCAGCCGGTACCGTTGAAATTATATAAAAAGAAATCTTTTCTTTCGAATCTCGTACGAAAGGAAAATCTCTTTAACGATAGTATTGTTCGAAAAAAGATATTTCTCGAAAACTTTCGTGAACTCTCGCGAATCGTTTAACGAAGATCGACTCGACAAACTCGAGCGTCACAGTGGCCCTGTTCCGGGCCGTAACGAAGGAACCGTTCGAAAATTACAGTGCCGCCCGCTTCCTGAAACAACAAGGAGAACAACACACGCTCGCGCCGCTGTATTATCCCTCTATTCGGCCATTAACCAACACGCGTGCAGACACATCGCGTAACGAACGTCAGATTGAGACAAGTATAACGGAACAGTCGAGGTACTTGTGAAAAAAATTATTGTTCTCGATTAAACGTCAATGGGAGAATGCCTGTTTCAAAGGTCGAAATTTAATTAACGATTGCGCTGAGTGAATAAATAACATTCATGTGCGAGCACGCATTCTCACACAAATTTCATACTAATTATAACGAGAAAAAACTCTATCCATCTAAAATTTATTCTGTAATTAAAAGAAATAATTCGAATAAAAGAACTATCAATTTTAATATTCTGTCCGAATTGCTATACACATACAGAATGTTTGAACTTTACCAGAAGCTGCATCTGAACTACTCTCGATCTTCTTGAAAATCACACGAATCTGATTTATCGAGGAACTCGGTAGAGTTTGCGTGAAATAGTTTAACACATGAGTTTTTTTTTAAATTCTACGAAGCACTAGCAAACCGAGCTCATCCTCCTATCACGGACACCGGCCACGCACTCGCGGCAGGACGTACGGACTAGCTCGTGCGTCCACCTTGGCAACGGGGTCGACGAAAGCCCGTGAGAGGAGCATAAGAGCAAGCGAGATGAAGGAGAAGCGAAAGAGTCACGTGAACGGATAAGGACGGGGGGGACCTTCTTTCCTCGTTCAACAACCGTGTCGTCTGCTGCACCTCCCGGGAAGCGCTCAACGACGTGCACCAGGTGATCACCGGCAGGTGGTTGATTAAAAATTTACCACATATTTAGAATTCTGATTACAGAATAATGAGCGGATCAATTTTGAAAGAAGATCTGAAAAATGTACCGACGAGAGAATTGAAGAAAAATATCGATTCCGACTCTAGGTACTTCTTGAACCACAAGAGCCATAAAAATCGATTTTGAATATTAAAATTGTTAATAATCGATAAGTATCAACACTATTAATTTCCTTATATTTTATTCGATGAAAAATCAATAATAATAAAGAATTAAAAAGGAAAATTAATGAATTAAAATTGGAACTTAAAAAACAGTGAAACCTGAATGAAAATTATGAATATTGTTGGAATTTGAAATCGAAAACTTTGGATGTGAGCGGCTCAACGACCGTCCTTCTGGCGAGAAGGAAAGAGAGAGAGAGAGAGAGAGAGAGAGAGAGAGAGGGAGAACAGGAGAGAGACGGAGAGGGAGAGAGGGAGGGAGAGAGAGGGAACACATAGAGCCTGGCGCGTCCACCTTGGCAATGAGGTCGACGAAAGCCAACGCGAGAAAAATGGTGAACGTACCTTCCCCGGTCGGAAAAAAGATACACGGTCTCGGTTCGAGTCTCTCGACGCGCCGTATCGTCCCGTGCTTCTCGCGCACGGATACGCTACGAGTATAATCCCGCGAACGTCGAGGCTCAAGGTTATTCGCACCTCCTCCTTCCTCTGACGCTAAACTATACGATGCACAATTCTCTTTTTTTTCGGTAATCCAGCGTAGACACTCACAATGATATAATTGCGGCAAGAACAGTACCTCGCGACCAATTAAATCATCAGGCTCATCGATGTGTCCGACTATCGAACCGGGCTTCCGACACGTTCGTTAATTAACGGGCTAATTAAAACCGTGCGTTTTATCCCACGCGGACAGTTTAACGACTCGGGGATACGCTGGCGCGATAAAACGAATCGATTCGCACGACGTGAGCCGAATAAACATTAACCGATTGTTCCTGGTGACGTACGTCGTGAGTTTTGGCGTCCGATCGGCTCGTCATTCCCGATTGTACTACCATGCTGGTATCGCGAGAGGAAAGATCAAGCAGAGATCCACATTTCACGGGCCACGATTGGCGGAATCCAACGGACGGGTTCGCGCCATTGGTCGCGGCCATCCGCGAGACGAAGGGCAGAGGCCAATCGAGTGGGTTTTCCTGCTCGGGTAGGAAGCGAGTCCTTTTATAGGGAATGTCAATTTACTCGTGAATTCGTTCCTTTTAATTATACCATCATCGGTTTAAAAAACTAAGTATTTTCTCCAATTCAATTGGAATCGATAGAATAATAATTTAAGATTCATTCTCATATCGAGCTTATAATATTTTCACGAATACACGCGATTACCGAGAATTCGCCGAGATCGTTAGCGAGTACCTCCGGTAACCCACGTGCGCTCGAAATCGAAGTAACTCGCGGATTACCCATTCGAGGGCGGTGAAAATCGACGAGAGCGAGTCGTAAAGTAAGATTTTGCAAGCCGGAGGCGCAGTCCTACATGCACCTACTCTGAATAATCGTTCAGATCGATCCCGCGTTTGAATGGGAGTTATTCCCTTCGAACTATCATTGTATAACGATTCTTACTCGCGAGCTAAACCGGCTGCGAAATACGTTTCGATTCGTCATTGATAGCCCACGGTTTCCGTAATACGAGAGCGGAGTTACTAGAGTATAGTTCGCGACTCACTGACTCGTTCCGTACGCGACGCTCGCGCGCGCGCGCGCTCGTTTATTTTGTCGCGAAAGGAAAAAAAAACGAAGATGAAAAGGTAGAGTCAATATTACGCGTAGGCTGGTTTCACCCACACGTCACGTGCCCGAGTCGATTTCGCAAATTCGTTCCATTTCCGTCCGATGAAATTCCAATCTGAAAGGATACCTCGGAAAATTCTATTTAATTGGTATAATTTACGCGTGTTACTTACCTTCCCTCGAGGATCGAACTCTACAACATATCCAGGATCGATAAAATACGGAGCCGGATAAACGGCATTCTTACTTGACGTGTCTAATTAAGCTCGCGTTAAAATCCAGATACGACTAGAACGATCATAATCCGACGATCAAACGAGTCGTGACATCGCGTTCGAAATCGTCGGAAGGAGGTCGAGCGCGTTACGCTCGTGAAAAATGAAGTTTGTTTGAACCGTGAACTTAAATTTGTTTAGCTAAATTTTAGTTTACGGTACAAATCGACAAAATAAAGTCGGAATGTCGTGTTTATCCGACCACTAGGCGCCATGCCGAACGTGTTAATACGTTAGCCGTATTCGCACTCGGGGCCGTTATTAGTCGCTACGACACAAAAAAAACACACTTACATCACACGTGTTAGACATGTCACTCGTTTCGTCGTCGGGTGTGGCCAGTGGCGCGCGAGGCGAGGCTGATAAGAGAGATTCGTCTATTTTGCTACTCTCGTCTAATGTTTCATTCGTTGTACTCTCGTTTATCTCTTCGTTCGTAGCTTCCTCGACGGTGATCCAAGAATCGTAAGTCTGTTTCTTACTCTCGTAGTTGGCTTCCGGAGTCACGGTCTCCACTAGCTGGGTGGATTTTTCTGTGCCAGCGCTGGGCGTGGACTCTTCTACTTCCGGACTGAGATTCTGATCGATCTCCTGGGTCGATGAGGACTGTACGACCTCCGGGGTGAGCTCCAACTCTTCCAGAACCTGTCGCTCGATGTCTATGAACTCCTGAGTGCTGGCAGCCTCTGCCGACATCTCGGAGGCCGTCGATATCCCGTCGTCGAAGGTCCTGGACCTGACAGGACTCGACGCGCAGCGAGGATCGTCTTCGGCGAGATCCGTTGCCGCTGTTGTGTCCAGCGGTGAATGCTTCTCCATGGACGAGACGTCGTCTCTGAAGAAGACGTCGGAGTAACCGGTCTCCTCGAGCTCTGAAACCTCGGAGGCTCCCTCGATCACTCTGACCTCGAAGTTGTCGCTCTTCGAGTCCGTCATCTGATTCGACGCTCTTCCGCATTCCCGGGTCATCGATGCTTCGTCAAAGTTGTCCGAGAACTGATTCGCCAAGTGTCCGTCTACGATGGACGTCTGTTCTGGCCAGGTGTCCAAGAGATCGGCACTGGTGCGATCGGAGTCCTCGTTATCTCGCAGTCTGTCGTCCGCCAGTGGGATTGACTCTTCAGCCTCGTCTGCGACCTTGATCGAGACTTCCTCTTCCTCTTCGTATTTGCCGGGGCAAATATAGGGAGGCTGGACGGAATCGCGTTGAGTCGACCAAGTTTTCTGCTCCTGGTCGGCCAGATCGATAGGATCTTCAGAGGAATCCCGAGGTTGCTCCATGATTTCCTCCTCTTTGTCCTCGTTGAATTTTTCGTCAATCACCTTCTGCTGGATCGTCGTGGTACCACCGGTTACTGGCTCATCGGCGAACACTTCGCGCTCCTCTTCGTCCCTGAAGTCGACCGGTCTTGGTTCCACGCTGTCCTGGTCAATCGTTCTCGTAGCTGGAGATGAGTGTCCGTTCTGGTAAGGCTCCTCGATCAAGGAGTAATGTTCGCTCTCGGCCACGATGAACTCCTCGTTGACGTCGAGGACGTCCCGCTTCTGGTCGAGGATGATCTTCTTTATCGGCTCTGGCTGTGTCTTTTCCTCCTCGTTCGTCTCGGATACGACGACCACCTCGTCCTCGTTACCAGGGCAGATTCTCAAGGCCAGCTCGCTCTCGATTAACTCCTGGAGGCTCTTATCGTCGGTCTCGAGGCCGTTGCGCGAGTTGTTCGTAAGGACTAGATCGTCGTCGTCGTCATTGTTGTCACACAACGATATTAGTTGATTGTTACTCGCGGTTATGTTATCCAGGTCTATTAAACCGTTGTTAGACTGAACACTGCACACTTCGTTCTTCTTTGTACTTACGACATTGATGGACTTCTTAGTTGCCACATCCGCCATCGTGGCGCAAGTGGAAATCCTGACGCGATATCACGCCTCTGCACCTGGAAACGAAGAAACGAGATTTAGCTTTTGAACCTTAAAAATATGATACGGAATAATTCTTAACTAGCTATACATCTTCCAGTACAGATAACTACCGGTTACTGGTATCTATTTGTTGGATAGTGTAAATTAATTTTAATGTTGGGTTATAATGTTATTTTTACGAAAGACTAGTATCGTTATCCTGAGCAAAAAGTTGAAACTAAAGTAGCCTGCAGGCGATGAAGTCGCATCTGCGTCCCTTGATCGCAATAAAATCCGAGCATCGCCATTTATGTCTGCAAATATTTTTTCAAATGTCTCCGCACGCGTGAATCGACGCATTCAGCCTCGAACATTCCGACTTTCTCCCCGCGAGAAGAGCTTTCACGTTTATCCGTGACGAATCGGACATTCGGCCATCTGCATTTCGATCGAACTAGAAGAGGCCTCGAAAATAAAGATATCGCTTGTTGCAAGCGGAGCGTGTAACGAAAGGACGAAGAGCCTCACAGTGTCTTCTTTGTTTGTCGCGAGGAATGCTCCGGCTGTATCCGTCTTCTCGAGTGTCTTCAAGATAAAAAAACATGGGCCGTAATGAAAATATGGAAATTCGATCGAAGCTCGCCAGAAAATGGCGCGCTTTCGCGAATTCTAGTTTATTTCTGGTCGCGTTAACGTCATAGGAAACAGTCGCTATCTCGATACGCGAAAATTTCTCGGCTCTCATCGCGTTATTTGCGGAAAGCAACTTTTATTGCGCTCGCGTAACGACGGAAATATCGCGCGTCTTAATTTTCGACGAAGTTAGGTTGTAGAGAAACTCGAGGGCCGGGATGTACCGGCGTTGGCCGGCAAGCCAAAACCTTCTATTATTAGCGTTTCCGTGAGTTCGCATACGCGTTTTGAACTTTATAACCACGGAATTTAATCTAAAAACTCGGCTCGCCGGCCCAGAGGGAGATTCAGCGTATACTTCCTGGTTCGAAGTTCTCAAAAGGCTATAAATTCGGACGAAATTTGCTCTTAAGAAATCCCATCGTTAGAGTTGTCATAAAATTTTTGTGTTTACTTCCGGATCCTGAAATATTATACAAATTTGCCTGTGTCGTTTTTGTACTATGGCAGTAATAATAGTAACATAATCGTAAAAACGAGTACCTATTGGTACCTGTTCGCCGGGTACGCAGGTATTGTCTTATCTCTGGAAAGAGCAAAAATATGGAATAACTTGTACGTTTCGCGTCATCGAGCACCGAGCGAGACTGCGCGTTCTTAAAATATCGCCCACACCGATTGTTCCCGCACGAAAAGTGGAGGAAGCGGACGAGAGCAAAAATCGTAAATATTATCCTTCCAGCGAGTCGAAATGTATTTATCACCGTGCGAGTAGATAATGGACTAGATACGTAAAACAATGGGTCCGTGATTTTTCGCTCCTCTTCTGCCGGCAGCTGTCGGCCGATAAATCAATGCTCCGCTTCAGGGGCGTTCTCGATCGTCCCTCAGTGAGTAATCAAAAAGTTGGTCATCTTGCGAATGGGATAACTCGGCGGCTTCCGCGAATTTCGGCTGTGAATCAGCCGGAGAACGCGAGTTCTCACCGAAAAGTAAACAACGTAAAAGTTCAAAATTAGAAATTAGATTTCTCAATTTTTTTTGGACGTGATAAATAAGTCATCGAAGAGATTTTTGGACAGAATTCTCCGGGATATAATCGCGCAAATGTTGCCTGTTTAATTTAATCTTTTTACTCTCCCTCTCTCTCCTTCTCTCTTCTTTATTGTATCCCCTCTCTCTCTCTCCCCCCGTCTCTCTCTCTCTCTCTCTCTCTCTCTATTTTTCTTCCACCATGACGTTTCACCGAGGTCGTTCTTCGGGTTCACGACCGAGACTCCCGAGCACTTCTCTCTTACTCTCTCCACCTTCTCGGGCTCCCCGCACCCCGGATTCGTATAGTCGCGCTCATTTCGAACTCTCTTTCTCTCTCTCTCTCTCTATCTCTCTCTCAGTCTTCCCTCTATTTTTAGAATGACACACTGCTGCGATTCAACGACGCGCCGTGCATCGGCGTATACCCTGCCGGAAAATCTTCTGCCCAAATGCGGCAATGAAAACGAAACCGATAGTGTTCCGAGAGCTATACACTTCATAGGAACGATAATGAGGCTATCGCGAGGAATAGCGGAAATGAGATACCGAGCGAGGTTTTTGAAAAAATCGAGAGAAGCTACTTTCGTAAACTTCATATTGGGAAGTGAGAGTAAATATTTTTTTACTCTATTCTTTTGAAATTACATGGACTATCGATTCGAGTACACTGGATAGGATCGCTGTTCGTACGTTAGACGTCGTAAAGTTCACGGATCGAGTTGAAATGGCTCGTTGGAAGTGTCGACAACGCTAACACTGTCGTCGTCGGAATTGATAAATTTGACGTTAATGGCGTTCGATGGGCCGCGCGAAATAAATCAATTATCCCAAACGGTCTCTCTCGCTCGCTCCATTGATAACGTTTTCTTTCGCACGAGCCACGGCAATTAAAACGAAGCGTCGAGACGGTAAAACGCGTCGGGCAATCAATAATGCAAATTCCGGATCGCTTAGCGTTTCTGTACCGATCGATGAATAAAACATTTTCGTGCAGTATCGATCTCTTTGACGAGTCGGCCGATATAAATTTAAATTGGAATACCGGTTTTGATATCATTATCCTTTATTGAAAAAAAAAGAATGAAAAAATAACCAGATGGGGTTTCATTTTTTTTTTATTGAATTTTTAAATTAATAATTAATGTATTATAGGGTGTTTCGATTGTTTTCTGAACATTTTCTTTACGACTCGTCAAAGAGTTAATAAAGTTTCGAGTGTTTTGACGTTTTGAGAAATGCGAGGAAAATCCATCGTTTTTCCGGAAAACACGATTCGAGCGAGAAATGCGCGTTCCCGTGCCTTTATCGGCCGGCCTCCCACGCGCTCGCGGTGTGCATAAGGTGTGGCGCGAAAGCGGCACCGACGCGCCGGTGTCCCCTTACAGATTTCTATGCAACTATAATTAGGTAACCGACACCGTCGTTCGTGCACACGCGACGAGGAGGCTCGCGCATGCGTTTCACGAGACTCAAACTCGGAATCCCAGTTAGCCATTGAGCTATGCGAGACGAATATTCTCGTACATGTGGAAGCCCGAATTTAAAATTTCCTTCTCTCTCGTCTCGATTTTTTATCCTCGAGCGTAACAGTTGTACGAATTTCTTTCCGCTACAAATTTTGGCGCCTTTCCGGCTATTCTCTCTTCTTTCTCTTTTTCGTTCTTTCTCTCTTTTCGTACGGTGGCCGGATATGCCGGCGAGACGAAGCTATTAACCAAAAAGCGAGACGAGGATGGAAGAACTCGAGACGGTGGGGCGCGTGGAATTCGTGAGCGGCCAACTCTTATGACACAGTGCCGGTTTATAAATACCGCTGGGAATGAGTTTCCGTGAGTACTCGCCACGACGCGATCCCTATCTCTCTTATGCTTCTGATTAATCGCGAAAATTCCGAGATAACTCAATTAAGAATATTTTTTCTCACGATATATCGAATTTCGTCGTATGCGAATTCTTTTCGCATTTCACGCGAAACGTTCGAAAGAGCGGCTTGAATCATCGAGCTGAATCACCGATGTGAATCATTATATTCACTCTCGAAACTCCTTGACCCATGTGCTCGCGCGCGCGCTCGGGAGGGAGGGTGATTTTTACGCGGCTTAGATCGAGAGTCGCGATTCATTTATAGCTTTTCATTGGTTCAATGACTGCCGCGAAGAACTCGGTGGATGAATTTCAACGATACGTACTATTTAAAATCGAATTGAAACTTCACTGACGCGACGAAAAAATAAATATAAATATTCTATTAGCTGATTTTAGAAAGTAAAATGTTTCATTCATAATTTCCTGTATTTCAAATTAATTAACCGGCAGATGTCACTGATCATTTCGATTGTCGCTAGAAAGTGTAAGAAGCGCTCGAGTACATGCCGGGTTGCGGTCTTTCAGGCGTCCCTATATTTCACACCTCGATGAGAATATCTTTCCCCTCCGCTCTCGAATTATTTTCCCGGATCGTTTTTGTCGAACCCAAGCGATCTCCACGCGCGTTATTTTTGGGATGTTTCACGTGTTTTCTTTATTTACAGAACGGGCGCGAAAGTGCACCGCGTGAAACGCGTATATATATCCCCTCGTCTTTTTTATCCGTGGATCGCGTATAGCGAAGGAAGCGCGGTGTAAGAATATCGTTACGGCGAGTGGGCGCGTGTTCTCGAACTGCGGAGAGATCTCGAGTGGATCTAAAGCGCGTCCCGCGGGCAAATATTTAGACGAGATGCAGCGGCCTGGCGATGGAGAACGTGCAACGACGAGAATCTCGAGAGAGACAGAGAGAGAGAGAGAGAGAGAGAATTCGCAAATTTTTGGCATCACGATGGTCAACCAGAAGATTATCCTGTCGGGGTTTTATCGTTCGCAGGTGTTTTCCGCCTGACGAAAACAACGTCGCAATAACGCACGTGGGAAAATTTCGCAAAAATATCTCGAAGTGCTTTTGGAGATAATTCGTCGTCCAGTTCATTGAGAGATTTAACTCGACGAATAATACTTTCGTTACGCGATGCGCGCATCGATTATATGCTAAACGAGTTCGTAGAAGCGACAATGTGTATGGTAGGCCGACAGCACGATAGTTAACGCAATTAATCGCGTAAACGCGAAACGCTCGACGTACGATTTCAAAGCGCTCACGCGCACCGAAACGTTATTGTGTGGTCCAATCAGCGAGAGAGAAATGCTTATAGAAGAGAGGCCGAATTCCGAACAATTGGCTCCGCAGACGACGCGGGAATGTCAGCTGGATTGTTACTGCGCCTTCGAAAATGGAAATTATGGACGAACCACGCTCATGTCAGAGAAATTAATAGTCTGACGTACTATTTTCATTGGTTTAAAGAGGTCACAATTATTGTGCGATATGTTGTTTCGACTATATTGCGATTCAGTTCGATACAGTTGGACTGGGCTGTTATTAGTGATGTGTCATATCATTTGTTTTACTGCTTTCTCGCCTGGGGAGTTTTAGAATCAATATGCATTGACATTAAAACTATAGAATTGTAAAAAATTATAATAGAGCGATTTTCCTAGTTTTTATCGATCTGGCTCGAACATTTGAAGGTACAGAGAGTTGAAATTGCTTCATAAATTTTTCATCGATATTGAACTCTGAGTTTGAATAGAACGGCGGAATTACGAAATGACACAGGAATTAATATGTGATGATGTTGTTATTTTATTTTTTTATGTGAAACGAGCGCGAACACTGAAGTTTGGAACTTGTGGAAAAACGTTAGTTCTTTCGCAACAGCCATGAGAGTAACTATTATTTTATTAGTAGTCTCTATCCAAAACTCGCAAGAAATTTCGCGGTACCACTTCGGAAGCGTAGACAATATCAACGCCCAAGATTTAGTTCTTTTGGATTCAGCAGTTAACCAGCTTGTCAAAGAAACCAAACCAGCTACTGGAATATTCGTTTTTCGTGAATATAAAAATGACTTCATGTTTAATACGATTGTTAATCAACTTTTAAAAAGTTTTTCACAAATTCTCTCACTCCGTTGCGTGAAATTCGATGATTTTATAGAAATTGAAGAAAATTTCAAATATAAAGGAAATACTCTGTACGTTTATATGTTTAAATCGGAAATTGTGACGAATAATACATTGCAAGACAACTTTGTTCATTTAACGCAAAATCATTCGCATAATATTCGTAATCCGAAAATGCTGCAAATATTAATATGCGATGAATGCTTGGAATCTGATATCGAAATTGTTTTACGGTACCTCTGGAGTGCAGAAATTCTCGATGCGACCATTTTGAAAATTGAAACAAAAAAATTTCGAATACTTATTTATACGTTTAATCCATTCACAAATATAATTTCTAGAGAAGTTTATTCTTCTTCAATTTTATGGTTTCCAGACAAGATGAAAAATATGTTCGGATATAGATTCAATTGTGGATATTCTGTAAATTCATATACGGAGGAAATTTTGAGAAAATATAACAAAACAAGGTTTAATCCCAATACTAGAACGGTACATCTGGCTACAAAGATGATGAACTCTACAATCAATATCGTGAACACAAATTCGAGAGATCTCGAGACTTTTATGCAACTGGGGAAGATAGAAACCAATATGGTCACAATTTTATATTCTAGCGATCAAGAATATTATCGTTTTCTTCCGACCTCCGAAACATCGGCGATTTGTGCAGTGATACCAATTATGAAATCGCAACTAATAGCATTTGATAAAAACACGATTATTGGCGCCACTTTTGTTATTTTTGCTACAATTGCTGCATTATATTTCTTAATTATAGTTTTGCAGTTCGATTTAAACATTTGGCAGCCAATTTATATATTCGGTATGATATTGTTAGGAATGTCATCAAGGACCCCGTTCAGTTCCTCCGAGAGAATACTATTTTTTTGTTTAATCCTCGCATCCATGTTGTTCGTATGGACATTTTACGCAGAAGTCACTACAACCGCATTGATAAAAGGCGAGAATGTAAAAATCAACCATATAGATGATATTTTGAGATTGAATTTGCATCCGTTGATTAATAAAGTATTATATCCAAGTACCGATACTGATGATCCTGATGAGGCATACGTGAGATCTAAAATAAAAATAGCCGAATACAATAACTGCAATAATCAACTATTTAAATATCGCAATGTTTCGTGCTTCGTTTCAGAAAACGTGATAAAATTTGAATTTCAGACTCAATCAAACTCAAACTCGAACTTCACCATAACGGATTACTGTCCGTGGAAATACCCGGCTGGTTTTGTTTGCCGTAAAGGATCGCCATTCTGTGCGCGATATTCTAATATGTTGAGTTTGATGAGAGATACAGGAATCAGGAAAAATTTTGATAAGGAATTCCATTTCCAATTGATCCACAACCGTAAAAATGACGAAGAAGAAATCATCGAAAAGAAAGAAATCCAGTTGACGTCGCTTAAACGATCACTTTCTTGGATCATTATCATTGGTTATTTTTTGGCGATAATTGCAATGCTGATAGAATTAATTTTTTTTAGTCAGTTAATAAATTTCAGGTTAACTGAGTAGAATAAAAAATGAAATAAACAGCCCAATAGAAGCAAAATTGGCAGAGTTACCCTGTATCAAAGAAGAAAATTTTATGTAAATGTCAAAGGAAAATAAGAATAAAAATATAATTTTCGAAACGTCCGAATCAATTTTTTCAACCATTTTTAAATCGTCGCGTGTAATTTTTACTGAACCGCGTGAATGAAAAATCGAGATTCGTCGAAACTCACCGAGGCGCAGGATCATGATCAACGAGTTGAACGACCGAGCGCGCGCGCGCGCGTGTACGCGTGCATTCGCGAATCGAGCCGATTCGCGCGCCGGCATTCCGCGGAACGCCGAAGCCGTCTCATCGTTTTCATTATCACCGTCGATTGCGAATGTGCTCCTCTCTCGTACACTCTCAGGAAATCGCGTAACGAGGTCGTTGCCTCGCTATTCGTTTGCGAAAGAATATCGAGGAAATGGCGCGAGCGTGTCAACTGGCCAGCGGTCTGACCTTGCGCGAAACCTCGATAATAAATCCACGAGAAAGATCGATTAGCGTAAACTCGCTTCTTGGACGCCTCGGGTTATAACTCAAAGATTGTTTATCGAGAAGGGAGGATCATTTATCGATAGTTATCATCCATTAATATCTTTTTTTATTGAAAAAATTCCCTAAGACTACCAGTTTCGTTTCTTGCTCTACGTCTCTCGTTTCTCTCGAGTGTGCAGAAAAACATACGAGAGTCGTCTGCCCGTTAGAACGAATAAAGTAACGTGCGCGAGAGCGTACCGGAGCCACGTGTAACGCGCTACATCTGCATTTCATGTGGGCAAGCGCGTATATAAAGCGTGTCTTCGTGCTTTAAGCCCACGGCACGCGGCGACCCGTGTGTTTTATTCCGCGTTGCGGAATTCGCAGCGCGAGATACGCGAGCGGATTCTTCAAAATGTAGGAAACAAAAATATTTTCCCCTTGCCATTCTCGTTCGAATCGAATTTGAAATTACCGCTCGAGTTTCCACGGTGGATTTGGGTGAAAAGCGATTCACGTCCCGAATCGGTTCTGAACGTTCTTGAATTGTGAGGAGATAGCAGGAGAAAGAGAGAGAAAGAGAGAGAGAGGAGGGGGGGGGGCTAGAACGTGGTAGAAAATAGACTGACTATACTTGAAGCGCATAGCTCACGCTCGGGACGGCATAACCCGAGTGTTTAAGGATGAATCGAATCGAGCCTTACGGCTAAATAGTCGTTCGTATAAATAGAAGCGTTCTGTCCTCGATTTGACGATGAGCAAAAGTTAAACCGGATGCCTTTGTCGCTCGTATAATAGAAGCTTTCATTCGGCATATTCCCCGATTGAAATTCCGTAATCGATATCGAATCTAGATTCCCTCCATATCACGCGAAAATAAAAGAGCCTCCGCTAATCTGCTCTTGCAATTTCACGCGCTGCTCGCTCATTAAAGTCCGCAATCTTGGCGAAGTGCAATTTCAGCTTTAATCGACTTCACCAAGGCAGAATAAAAATCTCTCGAGTCCCGTGGAGTGCGTTCAATGTTGCCACTCGCCCCTCGGGATTCGAGTTTTCGATACGTCACGGCATTCTGTCGGTGGAATATTTCGCGCGCGAGCTTTAATCGTCCGCGCCGCGACACGGTATCCCACGATGCGCGGAAACCTGTTTATCACGTTTTCCACTGGATCTCGTTGTATGCGTTTGGAAGAACCACCGAGAATTCTCATTCGAGTCTTCGCTGTACTCTTAAAAATAACTAAGTCGATTTATTGTATTAATATAAATAATAACTTAATAACTTAACTTAATAATAACTTATTAATATAATAAGTTTTCCATTTCGAAATGGTTGAAAAACTAAAGTAATAGTAAAATGTTCGATATCGTTAGATTAAACTGTCAAATATCTCCAGTACACTTTCCTGTTTTTACAGGAATTTCGTTAAATTCGATACGAGATTCACTCGAGCCGTCTCGACGAAGAATTTACGAGATTCGAGTAAAAAAATTCAGTTTAGTCGAAACATGAAAGAATGAATTATTTTCGTCGTACAGCAACCGATATTTCGCGAAATTATAGTCGTCCGAGTTTTATTTATGCCCGGTCGAGCACAAGGGTTGCCATTGTCATAAGCATCGACGCATTAAATAACCCATAAAAAAAGACGGCCGGCTCCGTTTGGATTCGCTTGTCAACGGCCAATTTGCCAGTCTGGGATCGGTAACCTCCTACGCTGCTGGAATTCGCCTAACCGATAAAATTCCGGAACAAAAGACACAACTAGTCTTCTTCTCCGTGCCTAGCGTGCACCGTTAATTGCGCATCCGTATTTAATTAAACGATTAACGGTCGAGAATGGCGGTAACGCGAAACTCATTCCCGTTGCGTAAAACGCGAGTGATTATCATTGGAGAGCTTGGCAGGTGCAACGAGAGCAGCATTCTTCGAGTTCATATAGTGAAAACCGAAAACCACGTTAAAAGGAGTATAGTTGGATATTTAATTGTTTGCAAATTGATTTTGCTGAAAATTTTAATTTTTTATTTTTCATTCACATTTTCCCGGAAAAAAACCGGAGGAAATATAACGAAGGTAGTAACGTCCAACGGAAGTTGCGAGTTTTTACTTCAACGAATTATATTCGGAGCGTGCTATTGCGTCAGAGAAAGAGAGAGAGAGAGAGAGAGAACACTTCCAGTGGCACACGCGCGCCTACCGCGTTGAAGGAGAGCAAGAAATGCCCTAATAAGTACGTGCCGTGGATCGACTTCGGAAACGATATAAACCCCCTGCTCGGTGTACAAATAGGAGTTTACGCGCCGTGACGATTACAGGAGAGGCTAATGTAACCCAGTGGGCTAATGGCCTCATTGCACGTCAAGGACGCCATTACACTTTCCGTTTCGTCTACACCCGATTGGCCGTTCGCTTGCTCGCGAATTCGCCTCGATGAGAGAGAAAAAAAAAATAAACGGAGATGTTGTTCTCTTCTCGTTTCTCTCCTTCCCTCGACACACAACTCATTTTGGGTATTAAACATCTTAATTTCGCGAGCGAGGACTACGAGAGGGCGTGAGCGCTCGTATAGGGCGTGGGCTTCCCTGCGTTTACAACCGAGCAGCCCTCTATATTTACCCCGCGCGAGTGCGTTTTGGCGAGCCGAGTCGCGAATTAGCCTCCGTGTGGGTGGCTTTTCAGCTTTTTCTCGATTTGTCATTGAAAAAATATCACCTCTTAGCACCGACCGAGCTTTTTCTTCAACGATATCGTTCGGCAAATCCCCTTTGATATACGGTTCGAACTCGACGAGATAAAGAGAATTATCCCGATGTTTATCGTGCGCGGGTGGAAAATAAAAAAAGAGAGGTAAACACTGCATACGCCGGTAGCCTCGAGAAACACCGGTAATTGGTATCGGCTCGCTCGTTAACCGAACCGCTAAACACTTCTTTGGATTTTTCGAAATTATTCACCGTAACATTGATGATTATAGAAAACGTGGAAAAAATCTTTCGAATACTTTCTCATCGTGGACAATGAAAGGCGAGAAGAGATAATGAGACTGAACGGTAAACAATGATGGAGAAAAATTCAATTTTATGTGTACGCAATTGCACCGATTACAGTGAGAGGAAGAACTTAAATCTAGCATTTCGCAAGGACAATACAAAACGTTTTCCACTTGTCGAGTGTGTCAAAAATCCTTTATTTTTTAATTCTTTTGTCAATTTTAAGGACAAAAAAAAACAAGACATATCATTTTTCTCAAACAGGGGACAGCAAATATTGTAGAAATAAGAAATTCGCTAAAATCCAACATTACGTCAATTATGTTTAAAACCTGATGGCTATCTCGCGACGTTATCCGTTGTTTGCATTGCCTGGTGAAAAAGGTTTCGCCTAACAGCGATGGTCAGCACTGCAGAACGTGACTGCGGGCTTTCTCGGTTATTCCTTTTGTTTCCCTCGTTCATCCGCAAAACCGGAAAGCGAGCGATTAACCAATCGGCGCGTACCGAGATAACGAATGACCCCGCGTGCCGATACATCGACTCTGTTTTTTCTTTTCGTTTAAAACCAGCCACAGTAAATTCTTACTCGAAGAAAAATCTTTTTTTTCCTTTCACCGGCGCGAATGTAATTGCGAGATTCGGTTTCGGGTAATAATATCCGTAACAAATTCGCCGTCAAAAGTGAAATAATTAATTGGCGAGCGTTCAGTAGCGGCTCGAGGCTAACGCATAACTCAGCCTTTAGTAACGAATTAGGATCTATCCTTTCGAGGCCGTAATTACCGGCTCTCCGTACGGCCGTTTCTTTTTGTTTAATCGATGCGAGTGTGTTTACTCGCGAGATTAATTCGCTTTTAAGAACCGACGACCTTTTTTTACGCTCCGACGAGCGAGAGAGACTGTGGATACCATTGACGCTAATTCACTTTGCCATGTCGATATTAATTGCATTCCGGCTCATCCTCCGATATCGTTTCGCGCTTAACGAGACTGCATTCTTCGAGCGTATACGGAGGGTATTCGTCATCGAACATTCACTGATTTCGAAACTTTTGAAATTTCATATTATGTTTGAATTGTTACATATTTTTGTGTTCCAAATTGAAATTTTTAATATCGTTAGCGAAAAAAGCAACCGAAACAAAAACGATAACGAGTCTTGCGCAACATCCGCAAACGATCGATGCAAATTCTGTCTCTCTCTCTCTTTCTCTGCGCGTTTTGGTTCGCAATCGAATGTAATTAAAAAATTGTTCGGTGACGTCGATGAATTCATAAAAGACATTCCGTAGTGACACTGCTTTACAATTCATATATCGACGCATGTGTAATACACCTTTCACTTCACTTGCTGCGAGATGCCTAAACCTCATCATTGATTTACTATAAAAGGCTAGTGAGTATCCTATAAAAGTCACTAAGTATCGGAAAAGAGAGAGAGAGAGAGAGAGAGAGAGAGAGAGAGAAAGAGACGAAACGGAAAAGCGATTTGCAGTAATTGCGCGCCACCGGTGCAAAACCTTCGCTTTCGAGTTTTACGAGTCGCGTGATATTCTAGGTGGCGAATCGGCGTGGGCGTCGAGGATATTTGAGCGCGTGCCAAGATTAACCGATCGTTGGGATTCCTGCTGGATGGTACGGATTTCGCGAAAACAAAAACGCGAGAATCGAACTTTCTTTAAGAAATTATTCTAGAAACGAGGGGGCTCATAGTTTCTTGTAAACTTGACCCACTTGTCTTTTTGGATAAATTTACGACGATTATTTGTCATAAAGATCCAGATAAATTTACGATAATCGCTAAAACACTGAGAAAAATGTAATCAAACGATGAATAGCAAATTATTTCGGTGAATTTTTAAAAAATTTGTTATTCTAGCTGTTTTGTCAATAGAATTTAAAATAATAAATTCATTGCCTGACTTAGTTTTATTTCATGGTTGAAACAAACCATTTTTTGCGTATGAACCTGCAAAATCAATAGAAAACAAACGAATCCGCCTCTTGCCGAGTAATCCATCCGAACGTTATGGTTAGTAATTTGTGGAATGCGTATAAACTTCGCGGTGGGAGAGAACGCGTTGTTAAATCCGACTCGTGTACGCGTAAACGCGTCTCGCGTGGTCGGAAAGCACGACGGTAGCCGCCGAATGGCGGGGATCCATGAGAACACGGCCAGGGGAAAAGATTTCCATAAAAGTCGCAAGGCGAATTCCGCGCGCGTTTCCAATAGAGCGAGCAATTCGCGATACGCGAGTCGCGTTTTGTAGCTCGCTCCTGGAATCAATGGGAATTTTCTTTTTTCCCTCCTCCGCCATCAATCGCGATATCTCCCCGCTATAGCAATTAACTCTTACTCGGTTTTAATACCTCGTTAACCTAATGAAGATTTTCTCGAGAACTCGAGTATAAACAGACGAGAATCGAGTTGAATTTCTGGCCAGGAGGTGACTCATACGTACGGCACCTCGCGCGTCACGCACGCGGGTCTCGCTCTTCAAAATTTCTGTATTAAATTTCGACTGGAAGTATATAAAGCAAGGAGGTAACGAACGGGTGTGAAAAATTCAAATATATTTTTTGCGCTCCGTTTCGGCACGTTGCGTGAAGTCATCGCGTTTTCCGAGAATGTTTCGCAAAAATTTCTATCGATAATTTCGGAAATCTCTCTCCTTTGTACAATGATTGCACACTCGGGAGAAATAAAATGAGCGGGTGCACTGTTGCATTTCTTTAAGAGTATGCACTGCGCGGCGAGCTGAAAACTTCACCGGAAGTCGGCGATTCCGGATTTTAATAACAAGCCACGACGACGATCGCGAAGTACTGTAATCAGGAGTGTGTCAGGACGGCGCTGAGTTACGTGCGAACGCACGTAAGATTTATAGCCCTGCAATTTGAGCTCTCTCGCGAGCCTTTTAAAATCCTCCAGTCTACATGGTACTTGGAGCTTTTATTTATAACCTCGCGTCTAATGTGTAACTGTCACTTTAACCGAGCGATTATATTTCTTTTTTCCGAAGTCGGCGTATCGATCGATCGAGTTTCGATTCGAGAACGATTCAGAGATCCCTCCGGGACGAGACAAGCGACGCGAATTGTTTTTAGAAAAACGCGTGGACTAAATTTAAAATTTCGTTTCGACGCGATCAATTCGGCGTCGCTCGAGCCAGAAGCGCCGCTGGACCGTGACCACGTCGCTAAATGAAATCGTTATACTCGGTTATTTTCCTGGCCTTTCTATTCGCGAGGGAGGCATGTGCTCGCTCTTTCGCCCATATCTTCGGCTCTCCCGATTTTATCGGGACTCGGCGATCTTTCCACGCGACCAGCGGCGCTTTCGCGAACTCGGGCGCATGTTAAAACGTAACACACCAGGCCGAGATAGGCCGGGTATCGGTACGAGATTGCCCCGTAGCGGTTTTAAAATAAACCCGCGCGGTCTCTAGTCACTCGTGGCTTCGCGCAGGGGAGACCCGTGTTATCCTGGCGAAATTCCATCGCGAAACTGGTCTGCGACTGTAACACTGTCGCGTGATCTCGCCGCTGGAAATAGAGCTCGTTTGAAAAAAAAAAAGAATCGAGAATTTTTATAGCATAATTATGTGGAAGACTGTTTCAAAATTGATTCTGAAATTTACTACGGTATAAGTAGCGGCGTTGTGTAACTCTTATTTGTGCTTTTTTCTCAGTGTATTTTCAGGTAAGAGGGCGAGATTTAGCTTTTTCCTAACATAAATATTCCGGTGATAATTTTTGATTCCAAATATGAAGCGGTATCGTCTCGTAATTTTCAATCGGTCTGAATTACGCACACGCCTCTTGTTTCTTCAGAGGAATTCCTCGGCCGACGATAAATCGAGGAAACATCCTTCTTTTTGCGAAGACCATAGTCTGGTTATGTAAACGGTTTTGGGGTCGAATAGTTGGTGAAGTGCCTGCGATATTTCACTTTCTCGAGATAGAAAAGGGTGTGGGGTGGTTTAAAAACGGAAATATTTGGCATTCCTTGGAAGTTGAATGATAACCGGCTTTACGCGCGAATTTGTCATCGACGAGTACTGACCTTCGAGAAGCGTAAACGAGTGGCATCAAAAATAAATTTTTATATCCACGAATCTAGGCTCCGGTATAATCGTCGGACGTGCAACGATAAATTCCGCGTGTTTCACCGAAGCACCGAGGCGGCGTGTTATGTAACAGTTTATTTCCAGTCACAAACAATAAACGCGCCGGGTTCAAGCTGTCGTGTCACGATATTTCGGGATTTTTCATCTAGCTGCTCATTTCTTTTTCTCAAGAAATTTCTCCGGGTCCGTCATCTCTTTTCCCGTCTATTCGGAAGAGCTAACAACTATGTTTCATTTCGACGAGGACGCTGCCAAAATGTTACGCGAGCGTCCAGTCTTGTATTTTTGGACTCGGGAGCGAAAACTTTTTTTCGCGTCGTCTACACTCGATCGTCTAGAGGAGCCCGAATTTTTGCTCGAGGTTGAGTCAACGCTCGATACTCCCGTTCGGTTTGGCAAAAATTCGCATAGTCGAGGAGCGTCGGGTCTGACTCACCATGCACTTTTCTTACCGTTAACTACAGATTTAATCGGCTCGTAATTGCCTGTCAAAACCTCGGCGACCTCCCATACACGACGCTACAAACATTAGAATATTATATGCTAGACAAAGGTCAAGGTTCAGTGTGGATTCAATAAGATACGTAAGAAAAAACTGAATTCCTCACTCGGGAGGTATCGAAGGCGTCGTTGAAAGTCGTCAGTTCGATAAGTTTAATGTATCTAGACGGTATCTGGGTAGCTCAGAAACCGTAGCAAATCCGTAATGTTATTAGCACATTGTCCTAAGTCGCTATTTCGTCACTAGACGTAATAAGCGCGGCGTACTTGGAGTTTGCGAAATAAGTCCAATTCGAGTGCGAAAAGTAGCGTAATCGGAACTGCAAACCATAACATCAACAAACGCCTCGTAACCATATTACTCGCACTCAGAGATAAAAATTGGATAAGATATAGAGCGATAAGGGTAGAGCCACCGTGTGATATTTGCAGAATGAAGTTCTAATCTAGAACTCTATTCTTTCTTTAAAGAGCAGATAATTCGAAAAGGAGAATCGGACAAATTGAATCCTATTTCTATTTAATTCTGTCTCGATTCAGCGAACCAAGGACACAGCCCACCCACGTGTTTCGTATCATTTATTTGACTTTTCGGCGTATCGCACAATCGGACACGTAGCCCTACCGAGAATCGTGCATTACAGCAGGATACGGGACATATGGTCCGTTCATGGGGCAAACACGTGTTTTGATAATGTTTGTAAAAACAAAAAATGAAAGCCCGTAATCTCACGATGCGTCTCGAGCTGGTTGGATAGACTCAAAATTTGATCGAAACAATTTGTTGCGCTTATTAATGGAGGTCGATCAGTCTACGCTGTTAAAACAAATGAAGTATTCAGGATTCGTTGTTTTTTTTTTTCAAAGGAGAATCGAAAGTCTCGCAATGACGTAAAAGGCATTTCACCAGAGACGTAACCGGATGTACTCTTGCAGAGTATTTATCGCCTGACGCGAACGCGCAATGTGGTTTCGGGCATGGGGAACGACGACGACTCGCTCTTCTCGTCCCACCCTTCTCCCTCATTCTCCGGTTTCGCGGGCCGACTCGTTAATCTCGGTGACGCGTACACAAGCCACGCGTGTGATGCAAGTGGAAGCTCGCGAATCCGCAATAACAAGAGCGCGACAAACAAGGCGAGGCTTGAAACCCGTGACCCTCTCTTTCGTTCTCTCTTTTCATTTTCGAAGTAGGGCTCCTCCACTCGAAAAATCAGCCGAGAACTATCTCAGCTATCGCTCTCTTTTGTTCGTACGACGAGAGATATCTTCTGGTTGAATTTCTCCGTTTCGTATAAAACGTATACTTTGGTAATGTACTGTTAAAAATTCAAAACTTAAATTTTTCTTTACAGCACAGATAGTTAAGAATAATTTTCTCATTGCAATCACGTTCCACTGAACAAAGGCCTCGCTAATAGCGATATCTCATTCCAAGAAACGAACCGTGAAATTCATTTCAATCGGATGACGCGGCTGGGATAATGAAAATTTGACGATCAATTTGCATGGTGAGGTGCTGGGCGCGGTGAGGGCCGAAAATGGAAGTCCGGCACGTGCCACATTAGCGACGTACGAAGCGATTCACGTTTCCTGCCAGCGGCGTGCGCGCGAGTCTTATCGTATTTAATCGTTTTAACGCGGGATCGTCGGCGAGGCCGAGAATAGAGAGGAGCCGCTTCTTACAGCGCTGTTTAAGAATACCGTGTCACCCAGTCCACTTTCTCCGCTCGCGGGCGTCTATTTCTGCGTGCCTTTTAGCCTGCATATTCCACTTCCTCCTCCTCCTTTTTCTTGTTTCCTGACCCATCTTCGCTGTCTCCCCGTCTCGCGAGTATAATCAGAAGACGCGCGCACGCGATGGGAAGCTCGCTCGCGATCCCCCGATAGGCGGTCTTAATTGTTCAAAATTTTCGTTACATAACGGTAGTCTTTCCAATCCGCGGTGAAATTTTTCACGCTTAAGAACAATGGGCGAGCGAATGCGAGCTAACGAGAGAGCAAACAGGAACTCTTGCGGTTCGCGAATCGGAATTTAGTTATCCGCGTTGCTCGAGCTGATTCAAAGAAAAAGTTCTTTTCTCGCGAAGATTCGCGAGGAGAAAAGCGTCGGAAAGATGAGAGAGAATTTTTCTGAAAGGGGGAAAGGCCTCGGGTAAATGTTTGCGAGCGTTTCCGACACTCGGCCGGCTGGCTAATTGCCGAAACAATGGGAGCCAGCGTGATGCGAAGTGGCTCCTCGAGGGACGCTCTTCGCCCTGCGATAATTGCGCCCAGTCTTGCGAACTCCTCGTGTGCTTAAATATCATTCCCCTTCCGTTGAAAATTCGAAGAAAAAGAGTCACGCGATATCAACATCGGTTTCTTTCCCACCAATGAGATTTTTCAATGGAATAATTCCTATGAGTAATTAAAATTTTCAATTTTAGTTTCAGCTGTACTTATCGGAAAGTAAATTAGATATTCTTTCGAAAAGATAAATCGCAGAGGCTTGCGCGCAAATATTATTTTCTAAGTTCGAAGAAAAACAGTCTTGAGATATCATCGCCGGTGATATTTCCTGTGCATTTTTCTTGTACCATCGATAAGATTTTCCGATAGAAAAACTCGATAAACGTAATCCACAAAGAGCGATCGCGATGGTCTATTTCGCTCCGTATTGAAAAATCACAATAATGGATCATACGGTGGAGCGCACGGGAATCACGTTTCGTCGTGAGGCCTCGGCGTATCGATGCATGCACGCCACGGAAATCGATACGCGGCAATTTCATAACGAAGAAGCGATTTCTTTTCCACGTTTTCCATCGAATCTTGCTTTTATTGCGGGACGGATCGTGCGGTCCGCCCGATGACGCAACGTCCGCGTGTTAAATCAACCGTTGAGGACGGACGCGTATCTCCTCGAGCGAGAAAAGAAACGCTTTTATCGGATAATGCGAATCACGGGCGCGTTTCTCGCTACAAAATCTATTTCGACTTGTCTCTTTTTCGCCGCGAATCGATTCCGTCGAAGGTCTCGGGTAATAAACCAATTGGAGGCTGGTTAAATACTAAAAAAGAGAAAAACGTACGAGTGCGTGGCCTGCATTCAGGAGCAATCGCGGCGGCAAAGTTCACTCGTATCTCTCTTTCTCTCTCTCGCTCTCCCTCTCTCGCTCTCTGGAATCGCCCTCGTTGTCTCGCAGCGATTACCTACATTTCGCGGGAATTCGATTGGACTATCGCTTCTTGCTTGCGAACGACCGTAGCAGGTCGATATTTTCAACTGCTCGCTGGAGAATTAAGAGCCGAGTGATTATCTCGCAAGAACTAGTTATATATTTGCGTATCGTTGCGATTCCTTTTCAACGATCGCGGAGCGGGCGTATTATGCGCTCGCAACGGTCGATTCTATTGTCTAGCTAAAGTCGGTTCGTGCATGCGGGTTAGCCAACGTTATTTTCGCGCCGATGATTCACGTCGAATTCGTCAAGCACGAAATGACGAATTTTTTTTCCACACTCTCAAGCTGGAGTAGAGAGTTCGAAAAGAACGCGTGGCCGATCGAAGACTCAATTTCCCTCGACGTTAAGTGACAGTCGTTGACTCTCGTTGAATATTCATCCGGTACGCCCGCAAATCTTTAGATATGTAGAAAAAATTTCGGAGAACAAAAATTTGTATCGACTGGATATTCATCTGGCAAATTTAGGCTTGAATTATTTTTGCGTCATTCAGTTTGATAAATCATTTTCTCACAGGAGAATTCTGCATTCGTCATCGAGATAAAAGAGAGAGAATCATTAAAATCTGAATCGCTGGAAGGAGAACAATAAAAGCCAGCACTTTGTGTGTGTGTGAGTTTCGAGCCTCCTTTCTTCGGGAGCGCTCTCGCGAGTCCCGTCCGAGCGTCCTTTGACATTTTGACTTCTCTCGCCCGAGACCCCATATCCATCGGAAAACGAAAGTACCACTCTCCCCGCATCTGGCGCAAAAGCGCACGCCGCGAGATCCTGTTAATCCCACGCTGAGTGATCTCTCTCTTTCCCGCTTGATAAGCAAGCTGAATCGATCTCTCGACAAAAACCGCGCAATTACACAGAACAAAAAGTTTGAGTTTGCTCGAAAAAGTTAAACCGTCTCGACAAGATTCGTTCCAACGAAACAGAATCGAAGAAGCTTTCTGGGCGTAGGCATTCGAAGGTACGGCGGAGAAAGAACTAGCAAAAAATTCACTTCTTGGCTCAATTCGCGAAAGGTTCGAGGATGAGAGAAATTATGAATACATATCGTAAATTTCGAATGGGAGAGGAGAGATGGAAATGTAAAAAAAGAAAGGAACGAGTAGGAAACTATGCGAGGACCGAAGCCGATTGAACGCCAGCGGGGAAAAACCCATAGTGAGGCGAGTTCGAGTGGCTTTATCCCGGGCTGGTGAGCCAAAGAAAGGAGTAACGCGCGTGTGTGTGCGCGCAGCGTGATCCGCATGCGCGCACGGGCCCCACGTTTTCAGGTCGCGCAGTAAGCGCGAATTTCGCTGCGAGAGCGAGGAGGGTTGCCGGATTCCACTGTGCGAGCAACGCGCACGCATCCTATGTACCGGGTGATCGAGAATTTCGCACAGAAAGGAACAGGTGATTCGTAATTCCAAGTTCTCACTTGGGCATTCAATTTCGTTTTGTGAAAATTTTCTCGTGCACTCAATATAAAAAAGTCTTGAATCTACTTTCTTTTTTTTTTACATTTTTTTAGTAATATAGAAATAAATATTTGATTCGTTATAATTAATTATTATTCACCATAAATAAATATTTAATTTCGCGTACCTATGCGAATAAATACAGAGAAGATTCGACAGATTTTCGTTTTATATTTTACTCAGTGTAGGATTGGAATATTGCGAATTTCGAATTCATGTTTTGGGCCTAAGTGACCTGTGTCGAACGACCGAGCACCGAAACGTGACTATCCTCGCGGCGCGTTGCGTACACGCGTCCCTCGGCGCCGGAGAACCGGACCCGGCGAACGCCCGTGATTCAGACACGCGCGCGCGTACCCACGTGAGCTATAGACAGAGGACCGTGAGAAGAAACGATACAGGTACCAATATACTCGACTGCCAAAAGCGAATCGAACGTTGCGAGAATAATTTACAATACTTTTGCTCGAATGGTCGTTCGATTTTACCTCCCATCGCCGTTGTAATTACTCTAACATAACTGAAAACTTTTTTCGTCATTTTATTAGACGGAAAAATAACTACTATCTTCAAGTCGGTAATTTTCCAACGTTAAATAAAATTTCACGTTATAAATTCTAAGCGTGACGAAACAATACTTCACGAGATAAGAATCAAAAAATTTCTAAATTACTCTCGACTCATTAGTTTTCAAACCTCCTTAAACCTCCGACGATTCTCTATCTCTCGATCGGCTCGTAATCGATCGATCATTCAATTTCGCAAAAGCATTGTCTTCCCTCGGTGAACTCTCTCTCTCTCTCTCTCTCTCTCTCTCTCTCTCTCTCTCTCTCGCTCACTCCTTTACCGGTCCTCTTATCTCGCTTCCTAATTCGGCGCGAGACTCTTACCGCTCGGGCCGGAGAATTATCGTTCGGCTGAGAAAATCGAAGTCCGCGTCTTCTCACCCGAGACTCGACACGCGATCTACGCGAGTACTCGGCCTCGGTGTACAATGTGGAGCAGAAGAAGGAGAAGAAAAAAGCCGAGAAGCGAGAAGAATTATCGCGCCATTACGCGTCCGTTTCGAGTGGCCGAAAATTATATCGACGCGATATATCGTTCAGTCGGGCGCGAAACTCTCGCGATGCACGACAATAAAATCGATCCGCGTGGGTTTTAAATGTCACCGCGATTAAAGATAATCCTCGCCTACACTCTCAACCCGGCGCCAATTTACCCACGTACTTGTTTTCCTTATATTCGCGAGCGTTGTACGATTGACGCGTAACACGCAGCGAGGACTACACGATGTATTTTACGACGGTGTTTACTGCTACGGGTGCCTGTAAATCAAATCTCGAATCTCGCGATTCGAAATCGCGTGATGATATAAAAATTTAGATTAATATTCCTTGCGAATGAGATATTCGTGATTAATTGTTCGGATAACAGAAAGTTTTCTTTACCGAACCGTATTGTTAGAATCTAACCAGTTTCTATTCGTATTTAAATAATTTGATAAATTTTCTTCACACCGTTGTCTTATTCGGCGAAAAAAATATCGAAAGAATAGCGGAGTACGAATTCTAAATCCTATTTTACATACTTTCGAGTCGGACTCTGCGTGAAATTCAATTGGCAATAGAAGCCTTAGAAATTTAACTGGGACGAAGCGCGTTTTACTTATCTTACAGGTGACTGATTCGAAATGTCGAACTTTCAACCTATTTTTCAATCCATTCTCTCTCTTTCTCTCATATTCCTTTTCGAACGCGCAAACTGAGCCAGGGGTTCGTTTAGAATAATACATTCTAGGCCAGGTTGGAGAACGTCAGGTGCACTCCGAGCTCAACGGAACAACTCCGACAGGTGATACAGGCCGGGTTAGGTTTTAATTAAAGGGCGTAGCGAATAAAGTCGTAATTGAGCGTAAGATCGAGTCTACGAAATAAAACCATCACGGGCGCCTCGGTCGTTTGTCACGTGAGGCCAATATCAATAAACATCAATGTTGTACATTTGGCGTGCAATTTGAGGCCGCCGATAAGCGAACATGTTATACATTGAGCTTGTTTATACCCCGCGTGTGTTAACCTGCGAGCGACAAGCGAACGAACGAAACGGTTTTCCCGATTTACAAACAGATGGCGAGCAAGAGGAGTGATAAACGGAAAAGACGCGCTCGCCTTTAATCACCGAACCTGCAGTCACGTTTGCCTCGCTGTTTACATTCTCTTGTGTATTATTCTCACCTTGCCGAGAGTGCTTCGCTCTCTGTACATTGTTAGAAAATTTTTCAAATTTAAAACAATTCTAAATTTAGTATTCAAATTTTTCTGTGTTAATTGCTTCTCGTACTAACAGTTGAAATTTAATACAAAAATTGTTCAAAATGTACCCGGGAATGTTGACATTCCATGCATATGTAATTCAGCATATGCGAAGTTATTTTTACAAGACGAGGATAAGTCTTTTATATTCTCGTTCAATTTTAGATCGAAGATCGCGTTTTCTGTACAAAGCTGTGAAAACGAAAGCTGCGAAGCTGTGAATACGTCACGCGGTAGGAATTCGCTCCTTCGAGACAGGAGAATCGATACGTACACCGAAACGAAACCACTCGATATCAAAACTCGTCTCGGAATTATCAAAACTCCGAAAGAGCCGCTTTCTCTCTTCGAGACAAAAATACGAAACGCTCGAAAGAATTTTCTCGGCGAGTGGAGATTTTTGCGTCCTGTCGATCGCAATTACGCGGATCCGGTGAGTGCTTCTCTTGTACGTGTACGCATGCCGCGCGAACGATGAGGAGGAAAGGAGCGAGCGAGACGGAACGAGACGGGGGGAGGCGGGGATGGGCGGAGGGCGAGGGCTCGGCGAGACGAGGAGAAGAGGAAATCAATGCCACCGTCTGCGCGAGAGCGAGAGAGAGACAGGAGTGTAGGAGAACACCGTGTGTATCGGCCGTTTCCACGCCGGTGCGGATAAAAGACGAATTTCGAGGTGCCGCGAGGGTGGGTGGGTCTGTCTGTTTCCACTGAAAAGCAGAGAAAGAGAGCGCAAGTTCTCGAGTACTGACATTTCGCCGATTCTCCCATACATTTTTCAAGCCGACGCTTATCAGTCTTTTCAAATTGATTTTTTTCACCTTTTAAACCGAGACACATCGAAGGGAAAGAGAAAAGGACAGAGACGGAAACTATGAGTATTTCGAAGCGGCATAAACACTTACCACGGACACTTACACACATAGAGAGCAAGTGTCTCGAGGGGAGTGATAAAATTACAAGACGAAGACACGGTGTAACTCAAGTACCCTCCCGTCCACGGAAGAGACTAATTTTATTGTCGTCGAACGATCGTATTAGTCGATAACGCCGGGGAATTCGGTGGAGAACGTCGGTTGTGAAAACGAACCGGAGCGTAAATGGCGACTCTCCCCTGGTAAACATGTAAACTCCTCTCGAGAATTGTACGTTATATCGAGTGGAAAACAAAGGTGGAACTCAGCCGGCTGAATTCGCACGAGCCGGTTCATTGGGCCTCGAAAGAAGAACTCTCTCGTCCTTATAATCACTTGGTACTCACTCGTAGGGTTTTCTTTTTCAGGGCTCGGTTGCCACCTTCCTTGGTCGTAGCGATTTTTATTATCCTTCTCTTGGAGCACCGAGATAGAGACTCCACTAGGACTCGCGTGAAAACCAGCACAGGACGCGTACTGAAAAATCCGTTCGACGTTTCTCCTTTTTATTTTTCTCGAGGTCGCTAAAACGGGCCGACTCGCACGACGCACGGCGTGACACTGCCTAACGAGACTGCTAGCGAACCAGCGGACAGTCGCATCGAAGAAGAAACACACAGCGGCACTCAATTCTGTATAATTATATATATATATATATATATATATATATATGTATGTAGATTTTGTTGTGTGTGTATGTGTTAGGTATGTGTGAGTGTATTCGGGAGTCAACCGCACCGCTCCGGAGTCGCGGGTGTCTCGAGCCTGACTGACGCACCGGCCGAGCCACTCGCGCACCCGACCCTCCGATAGCGCTCTCTTCTCTCTCCCTCTTCTCTTTCTCGCTCTTTCTTTTTCTTTCTTTCTTCGGCTAACAGAAACGCACGCTGCGAAAAATGTTCTCATCGAATCGAGTAACATAGCAAATTAGTTGTAGCAAATTAGTCGTAGCAATTGATTTTTAATTGTTTTTTTAATCAGACTTTCTTCCCTTTTTCCTTTTCTCCGATTACCAAATAGGTATTGAGATTGAATTTTATTATCTGAAATTGATATGAGTAAAAAGTTACGCTATTAATAACTTTGTATTGAATTTCGACTAAAAATGTGCCAATCAATCAACATAGAAAACTTTTATGAAAATTGAATTTAATCGTTTATCAATAATAATAAAATATTTTTTAATAAAAATGTGCAAAAAAGCTTTCATCGCAAACTTATATAATTGCAGCGATAGTATAATAACGTTCCTTTTTCTATAATGAGAAAACATACACGCTAAAGAATTCCGCTATGGTTTTAACGACCGTTCTTTATTGTACAATATGTGATAATTATTGGTTGATCTTACACGATGTCGGTATCAGCTACGATTATTGTTCATTGTGTCGAGAATTACGAGAGAACGCGATCTCGGGCGCGAGAGTTCGTTTATCGCGGCGCGATCTGCTATACTCGAGCCTCGCGTCGCGTAACTCTTGCTTCCAATTCACGCCGATCCGACTTCGCGCTCGCAACAATGTTCCGTCTAACGGATCCACGCGGATTTGAGAATTCGCCAAGCGTGTAGCGATGATTGCGCTCTGAATCGAGATTATTCTTTCATTGAGAATACCTTCGGGGGGAAAGGCCGCGGTTCGGTTAATCGGCGAGTGTCTACAGAATCCGCTTCTCGGTTTAAATGTCGGTGTCGTAAAATCCGTGGAGAATCTAGAGCGGTGTGTAAACACAATTCCCTACGGCTCCTTTCGCGGCTCTGAGAGAGCAATTTTGACGTGGCGTGCATCGATGATGAAAAATTCGAAGCTATTTAATATTTATCCGAAGATGAAAAATACAATATTCTCTTGCGAATTTCACGCTATTTTTACGAACGCGCTTTTAGAATTGCTTTTTCGCGTCATTGGCATTTTCTCCCCTTAATTGCTTAACGCACTTCCTGCAGCGTCGTTACTTTACCGAGGGTATTATCGTCACTGTCGTAGCGCGAGAATGCACCCATGACCTCCAAGGAAGCGAACAGATTGATTTTTCGTTAGGGAAAAAGTGTGGAATGACTTTTTGTTCGTGAAAAAAAAAAATAATTGTATTTCTTTCGTCATTGAGGTGTGAGCGGCAAATACGAAATTCAATTGCGTAAGCGCGAATCTAAAAGGATTATTGCGTACATGAAAACCACTAAATGCAAAGCGATTTCGGTGACAAAACACACGAAACCTTACTAACATTGGTTATTACCTTCATCAGATTATTCACCCGTGTTCAGTTGGAAAAGTAGCAAGTTTTTTTAGAAAAAAAATTCTCACGATACGCGCATATTTTTTTATTCTTCATTGCTACAAAAAGTATACATATTACATATAAATTGACAATAGAGGGAAATTCTTCTGACGTTTGATTCTGCAAATATCAATTATTTATAAACGAATACCTTAAATTATATAAAATAAAGGAGAAAAGTGAATAATTCTGCAAATTTAATAGATATCATCGCGTAGAAATAAATACATCTTGAATGTTTGAAATCAAATGTAACAATTAACAGATTTGTCTTCTTCGATACTCCTGAAACGTGTTAATAGCTGTTCTGTCGACGTTAAAAATTTGACATATTGTTTATTGCTCCTCCTTCTCACAATTATTCTCCTTCTCGGCAGTCGGCATCTGCGTTGTAACCACTTTTACTTTGTTAATAGGATTCGGACGCATCAGAATGAAAGGCAATTCCGCGGATAGTTCTCCGCCTAGTGCACCCAGGTACAGTTTGACCTTTACGGCGTAGGATACCACAATTCCGAAGGAATCGCGTACATCCGGCGAGGTTAGCAAGGTGCTGGAGGCTAATTGAGAATCCTCGCTCTTGGTACCACCGTCGAGAGCGATTCCCCTTCTGTGCCTGTTGTTCTCCACATCCGGCTTTAAATACAATACCTTTTGCAAATTCGATCCAGGATTAATAGGACATCCATCCTGAGTCTCGACCGCGTCTATCATCGTCCTGAATTGACCATTCTGGAAAATCACGACGTCTATGCCTTGCTGAATCAGGGCCTTGATCTTCTTGACAATCTTATTACTATTGTTCCTGACACAAACATTAACCGCGATCCTCTCGCCGTAATGGTACAGCTGCTTGTCCAGGGTGACCTCGAGCTCGAGCTCGCCAGGGCTGAGGAGGAAGTCCTTCCTGACGACGGTGCAGGGCTGACGACCTTGCTTCGTCGGTGCGAACTGGATCTTCCTGATGCCGAAGGTGATGGTGCTGCGCTTGTGAGTGACGTCGGTCTCGGTCTCACCGGCGTACACCTTGATGTAATAGCTGACACCGCATGGTTCTCCGCTCTCGTCCGGTCCCGGCTGCAGGACCACGCTCGAGGGCGACGTGGCTGGAAAATTGAAAGTGAACGGGATAGCGTTCGGTCCCAGCTTCCGGAGAAGTCTCTCCTGCAGCTTGGTCAGGTTGGACTCCATCTTGTGGACCTGGGGGTGCAGCTGTTCGGACACCAGGTAAAGATCCTTCTGGAAGTTGAGGCCCATAACTTCGTCCTCTTCTCTGCCATAACGAAAGCTGCAAACCAGCTGGCCCCAGACTTTCCTACCCGAGGTAATGTAATCCTCAGTCAACAGAATCACACCATCTACTGGTTCGATCCCGGACAAGTAGTCGATGAAGTCTCGCTTGCCGAGGTAAACGGCGAGCTTGCCGTTGGGGGAGGCTTTTTTGAAAACTTTGAAATTGGCGACCATTCTGGATGCGAGCTTTCGGTATTACTTTTCGCAACTGAATTAGCTTCCTCGTGGAGGGCCGGTTATATATTGACTGGGCATCGGTGACGCTTGAAAGTTGGAGGGTTTCTTAATCCACTCAGAATATCAGATAAGGGTACACATTTTTTTTAACACAGTCTTCGGAATTCGACGATTTGCGAGACTTCCGATGTGTGTCATTGAGCTGTACTTTTCGTTATGTCATGCCTGACTTCAGACTCGAAAAGCTAATCCCATTCGGGCTTTAATAATGATTTGTATTTTAATGAGTGTGCATAATGTTTCAAATTGAAAAAAGTTTTTCATATTACTTTGTACAGCTTCGGCCTAAGTAAAATAGGAATGAATTGAGAATCGTGAAATTGAAGTAGAACTTCGATAAATAAAATTACAAGAATTTTCAATATTTCAAAAGTTGATTTAGATATCTGTTCTCAGTCATCGTTATATTTTATCCACTAAAATTTTATTATTTTTAATTCTATTCCTCTCTACTATTCCATTTTGTTACTTTCGGTCGATAATAACGTGAAATCTCAATTCAACTCGAACCTCTGCCTGCAGAGGGCAGTTTGATCGACCGGCAGTTTATTACGATATTAGTCTCTATCTATTTCTATACGTATAAACTACGTATACTGTGTTTAGATTGGATGGAGCCTGGTTGGTCGAGTTGGTTCTAGAAGTTTTGGGTATTTGAATCGTTGCGTTTGTTTTTGGAAGACGGATGTAATTTTACTCTTTAAAAATGTCAAATAAATCTGTTAACGCCGTCAAAAAAGTAAGTATTCCTCTACAGTATTCGCTATACAAAGCAATGTTTTCTTATGAATTTCTGTAGTCGTTTGGTTTGAAGTTTTATTTTGGAAATCCCATGTGTTTTCACCTTTGATGAATGAGTTAATTCATTAATATTTTAGAACAGTTCTATGCCGTTAACAATACCACGTGATTCGTCTAAAAAATCAGTAAAGTCAACAGCAGTTGTGAAATATTCAGCTGTACCAACACCAGCCGCCTTTGCTCGGTTGCAGTGCAATACAGATTTAAATCTTCCACCCAGCACTTGGTTGAGCAGCTCAGCCGAAAGTTATGGACTACAGAGCGTCTGGTCTCAAAGTACTGGATTTTCCAGTTTCAGAATGGCTCATATGTTTCCCGACTGTGTTGGAGAAGTCGATGTTGTTTCCGATGCTGAAAATATTAAGAAATTATTAAAGATGCCTTATAATCATGGGGCTATATCCATGATGATACATCGTATCGAAAATACCTTATTAATAGACGATTTTGATATACATAAGTATTTACTTCGACAAGCCGAGAATGATTGGGAGTGGTTGAAGAAGTTCTTTTTCGAACATATAGTTCAAAATCTTGGCGATAAAGAGAAAAGATTACATTATAAGGTCAACAGTAGAAACTGTTTACAACAGAGAAACTTGGCATCTAAATTTCTGTATCATTCCCTGGTATTAGCTGATGATCACAAACAGAACGAGACACCAAAATTACCTGTAAAGCCACTGGAACCGGTTTTACCGGAACCTACCCAAGAAGAAAAAGTACCAGATCCAAATTACAATCACAACTTTGCTAGAAACGTAGTTTGGACATTTGAGAATATACAAATGTTGATCGGAACGGATATGCCCATATTTGGTGGACAAACACATCCTTGTATAAGTTTACGTCTGAGGGATATGTCGAAACCTATCAACGTTCTTACTGGAATTGATTACTGGTTGGACAATTTAATGTGCAATGTTCCAGAAGTAGTTATGTGCTATCATTTGGATGGTATTGTTCAAAAATACGAATTGATAAAAACAGAAGATTTACCAAATTTAGATGACGCTAAATTCAGCCCAAAAGTAATCAGAGATGTAGCGCAAAACATTTTAAGTTTCCTAAAAAATAATGCTACCAAAGCTGGACATACTTATTGGCTGTTTAAAGGTAAACATTTGGGGTTTCTTTTGTAAATAAAAAATGGGTAATTAATATTTTTTTCTAGGGAAAGATGACGACGTCGTTAAACTTTATGACTTGACATCGCTGTGCAGTGATGTATCGGACGATAAAGGTCAAAACCCTTTCACGGTACCAGTGGCTATGCTATTATATAGAGTCGCTAGAAATATGAAATATTCGTCCGATGGTCATAGACAACAAGGAACCATCAGAATGTTATTGGAAAACTGTGTACAACTTCTGACTAAAGAAAAATATCCTCAGATCGTGACTTCCGCACATTTTATGCTCTCAGATCTCTATATACCTTCTGGTACAGATCCAGTAAATCCAAATCTGGATGATCAAAGCGACGAAGAGGACGCTCAAAGTGTTTACTCTAGTCAAGGCAGCGATAAAAATGACGAAGAACTTAACAGTGCGATAAAATCTTTAACATTAGCTAACAGTAAGTATCTCGAAAATATTTAATAATTGATAAATTGAGATTAAACAAATTTAAATGATTCTAGTCAAAGAACAAGTAGAAAGAGAAGAACTTAAATACAAACCACCATCGATTAGTGGAACGATAGAAGAAAGATGCTTAGCTTCTCTAGAACACATTTGTTATGGTTTTGAGTGCTTAAAGTATTTCCCGACTTCCTCTGAAGACAAACAGAGTAATGAAGAGGAGACACAGGAAAGGGAAAAAGAGAGAAGAAGATTTGAAGAAGACAATCCAAAAATGGCGAAACCGTTCCAAGCCATTCCTATGCCTTACGCGCCGTTGAATGATGATAAGAAAAATACAAATTCGAATAATAACTCTGAGCATGCTGGCTCACAGCATAAGAAAAAATCAAAACAAAAGAAAAAGAAATTAGGAAAGAATTTTGTGAATGTGGTGAATAAAATTGATACAGCAAAATCCTTGTTAGTAAAACCTGCCACAGAAGCATTGCCAACATGGCAAGCACCTAGAAAGGGCGATAACGTGAGCTGGTGCGCACATCTTAGAACGCTTTTATACGAAAAAGCATCACTCGTGTTTGCTGTTTTGGCCGAAAATGAGTATGTGAATAAAAATTACGGTGCCTCGTTACGATACATGTTTAATGTTTTACGATGTCAAAAAATATTAGAGGTCTTTTGCGAAGTGAAAAAAGATAAGTCGATTAGTTATTTGTTAGGTCGTGCGGGAGACTGTTGCTTTATGACCGTGCAAGACTGGGCAAATATCGAAAAACATAGAAATGACTATAAAGTTAAGAATGGAGTAGAGAGAAAAATCATCGAGGATCTATTCAACGTGGAATCTGTTGATTTAAGTAAGTTTTAGATCAATGGAATAATAAATTTTTTAAAATAATAACTTTAATAATATATCGTTATCGTTATCGTTAATAATATATCGTTTAATAAATCTTACGTCTGTATTTTTTTAGGTAAAGTTGAATTCCTGCCAGAGAAACTAGACAGTTTGGAGTCAACTTTAGTTGCATCTTTCAAGTGTTATGATAAAGCGTTACAATTGGAACCATTGGAGGAAGATAGACATAATCTGTTAAGACGGTTGGGTAACATTCATAACGAATTGGGTGTTTTGTATATGAATCAAGCTGGAAGTACGTAAAACGTTGAAAATAAAATTATTTATTTATATGTGCTTTACATGACATTTCTGTTACAGCTTGTTTTCAACAAGATTCAGCGTCTGATTCATCAGGTGCGCTTGATGTTACACCAATCCTCAACAGGTCACTGTCTCACTTGGAAGCTGGAGTAGAAGCTTTTGAAACTGTCCGTGATAACGCGAATTTAGCGTTGCTTCATTCCAATATCGGAAGACTTATGCGTCTTTGTGCTCATATGCATTCAAAATCTTCTGAGGAACGAACTTTTTATAGTAAAGCAGTATCAAATTATGAAAAAGCGTTACAGATATTGGGTTCAAAGAAAGCTAACGAAGTTATTTGGGACACGATCAATTGGGATTACTCCACTACATTATTTCACATGGCAACTTTGAACCAAGATTGTCCTATATTTGGCCTTAAGGTGAGTTACAAGATTTATTCAAGTAATTTGTCATTTTCTCTTTATTCGCATCATGACTTCCAGCCTGGAGAGGAGATAAAACGTGATGTAGTTGAAATGTTACAAAAAGCGCTCAAACATTGTGATATCGACACACCCGGTCCCAGACAGCCAGTTTATCAGTTCCGAGCAGCTATGTTACAACATAGATTAGCGTCCTTGTATCATAAAGTTTTTAGAGATACGAAAGCTGATACACCGAAAAATAAAAGTAATTTACAATTGTGCCAAGTATATTATGAAAAATCAGCTAAACTTTTGCTCAGTTTAGAACAAGAAAATGAATATTTGAGAGTGCAAATGGAAAGAGTGGCTTTAGCGGAGTATCAAGCAAAACGTACTTATATATTACAAAATTTCTCTTACTTATTGTATTTAATCATTGTAAAAGTATTTGACATTTATTAATTATTTTTTTTTCACATAGACACAATGTCACCTATTAGAAAACTACAATTTTTGGAAACTGCTCTGAAGTTGGCTCTTTATTGTAAATATATCATGAAGATATATCGTGATAAATATAAACCTGATGTAAATGAAGACGGAAAGGAATCAAACAAAGAAAGTACCGGAAAAGAAGATGAAGGGGAAAAGGATAAAAAAGAAAAAAATAAAGAAGGTGATGAAAAAGGAAAAAATAAGAAAGAAGATGAAAAAGAAAAAAATAGGGAAAAGGATGAAAAAGAAAGAAATAAGGAAGAGGAAAACGAACAAAAAAATAAGAAAGAGGATAAACCTTCTTCCGATGAACATACATCTTCTGATGATGATCAGAAATTATCTTCCGGTGAATCAAAACCCTTAAGAACAATAGATTTAGTTGCGCTACTAGAACACAGACTGCAATGTATACTACGCGATATAATGGCAGAATACCTAAAAAAAAAAGGGCCTACCGAAAAGAACGAGTATGTTTCTATTATTTCATTTATCAAATAATCTTCATCATAAAAAGATGTAATTTCTCATATTCTAGGAACCAAGCATTGATAATCCTATATAAAGAGGCCTACTATCGTACATTGAGAAGAAAGGAAGTGACTGGTAAAGATTTTGTAGTGTATGTTTATGAACTTTTAGTAGATCTCAATAATTTATTCCAGTCGAATTCTTAACAACCCAATAAAAATTAAGCGTTGCACTGATATTTATTAGGATGTCCTGTAAATGAGTCAATTTTTAAAACCATTTATTCTGCCAAAATTTCGGTTCATATAATTAAAAAAAAAAAAACCTTCAGCAATGACTCTGTGCGATGAAGAATTTAAACTTGAAATATATAGGTTCATAGGGCATCCTAATACTTTCATTCTATTTATGAAATTTAGGGGTTATTAAAAATTCATATTAGTCTCTAAATTGGTTATTTATTGAAGCGTTAATTCTAACGCAGGTCGTTACAAAGTAGCGTGATCGTGTTATAAGGATTTTCCTGATGACTTTTTTTATCTTTCCTACCACATGTGAATAGTTTTGACACATTAGTTCTTTGTATATAATTTATATAAAAAAATAAATTGAGTTTTCATTATGTAAAATGCGCTAAAATAATATTCTCTTATGTATTTTCATCTTTTGAGTCGCTAATTTGGACATCATAGCAGATATTCAATTTCACACATTTATGCGATCTATAAAATTGAGAGAAACATTTCAGTCGATCGAATTTGGATGAAAAGGCACCTTGTACTCCGAGATTCATTTTTTCCCTTTTATTTTCAAGTAGATCCTACCCATTTGTCTTCAACCGTGCTTGTTATTTGTTCTGGTTCCTTCGCCGTATTCTCAGTCCGCTCTTTTTCGGTTTCCTTATGCCTTCTTTTTCTCTCGCCCTCTTTTCTTCATCCCCCGCATCTGTCTGGCCCCGACTGCTTGCAGCCAGTGCAAATATTAATCCGCAAAGAAATTCGCTCCAAGGAAACTCTCTCTCTCGTTCCTTTCTCTCGTGTTTCCTTTTACCCGCTTTCAATCGCACGTTTTTTTTCATATTCTATTTCATTCTATTATTTTCGTTATTACGCTAATTCTCGTAGGCAACCCATTCTTCACCGAAACTTTTCTTCCTCGCGTTTGCGGTGTAAATACACACTGTTAATTGTTCTGTTTGTGCAGCGCCTCTTAATTCCATGATAACGAGAGGTAGGATCATTTTATTTCGTTGAGATTCTTCAATTTAACGCAAGAAGGAAAATTTTTTTTAAGTATTTACATGTTTTTGTTATAAATCCAGAAGATTTGCGCGTCTCGAGAGCGAGAGAGGACCGAAACTAGAAACCAGATTTTTCTATAATGTGAAGTATAATGTGGGGGATAACGTACCCTGGGCTTCTCGTGTTCTTTTTCTTTTAATTTTCTCGAGACAGCGACCTAAATGGAAAATACAATATATCGCTCACGTAGTATCGTATTTTTTTTTAAACTAGCGCACCGACGGTATTCTAAAGATTGCCCCACAGCAATCGACGTTCTTTACACCGCTCGACGAAAAGACGCTCGATTCCGTTTCTGTGGCAATATATTCGCCAGATCGCCGCATATTGGAGACATCTATATTTCCTATACATTGTTAAAAATTTCTATATCGAATTTACACTGATAATATGACGAATGAATTTCAAAACTTTTTTAACATTGTAGTGATTTTTTTTTTCCACGATAATTCGCGATTGGTCGACGATATATTTATCGCTATGAAGAATTCTCCTCCGAACAAAAAAAACCTAATTGAGTGCGCGGAGAGGTTTCGTCGAAGAAAAAATGTTGTTATTCTCGCTTCTCTATCTTCGTTCTTTGTGTTTTCATCCTCTTTTTTTCTCCTCGTTCATCGCGAATTGAAACAACTGAATTCCGACGCGTCTCGTGGGGTAGATAGCCCACGTCGAGGGTGGCAAAGCCCATTACGCGAATTATATAATGAAACCGTCAGACGCGAAGAGAAAGAAGCGCTCGTTGACAGCTAGGATCGCTCGTACGTACAACGTTTCTTTCGTTTTACCGACTTTTCTTTTCGCGGCGAGAATTTCCATGGGACAAAAGATTACGCGGAGTTGGAAAATGGGACCCTTTGAGCGACCCGGATTCTCGTCACATTCCTCTTTCCAGCTGGTTTTTTTATTGGGTAATGACTTGGCTCGTGACATTCTTTTACGGGCTCTTGATTGGCTAATATGTGTTTACCGAATGAAAAAATCATCGTTGTTACAATTGATATTACGTCAATAAAATTTGCAACTTGGTTGGCTCCCATTTTCTTTAGTGTTGTCGCGATGGTCTCGAGATGAAAAGGGTTTCTCGCAATGTCGGAAATGTGATTGACTGTGAAAGTGAGAGATTATATTATAATGGACGAGATTGACTAATCCGATAATCTAGATTGATCGATGAACGTAAATATGACGATCATCGTCAATAATTTTCGTAATCTGTCATTACGAAACGTATTTTTGAATATTTATTTGTTTTATAAGAAATAAAACTCGATAAAAGTTCTTTATCGGAAATTTGAGGGCGCGACACTACGAATCAAAGTTTCGATCACGATTATTTATTTATTTATTTACAAAAAAAAATAATACATGATAAAAATTCCTTATCTAAATTCCAAGTCGGATGCATAAATATACTATGAGTTCGCTATTTATCAGAGCGAGAAGGCGGGGAAGCGAAACGACAAGAGTATTGCTCTTAAAACTTTCACGACGATATCCACTCGCCGATAAGTTTCCGCACTCGTACTCTCGCTTTCTTCAGGTCCTCCACATCGGTATCGCTATCCGGATATAGATCTCGACAGTGCGACGAGCCTGAAAACGAAATCGTCGTAACAAGCCGCGTTATTGAACGGTTTAGTTCTGAACTTTCGTTGAAAATATTTTCCTCAAAATATCGTACCATTTATTAGAATGGCGGGTGTGAATTCGTTCAGGTCCTTCAAAACTGAAAGTGGATGATACGGATCCACGTCCCCGTTCGTGAATATTACATGCGTCAATTGCGGATGAAAACCACCGTACACGATGTTCGTGCGATGCGTTCTGTTCTCCACGAAGTCACCGGTGTATCTGAGAAATATCGCGATGTTTTCATAACGCGAAAATTGAATTTGCACGCAAAAAAATGTTTTTACTTCGCTCACGAAAATTTCGATTTTTTTCCCTCGAAAGTTTCTTGACCCAAAAAAAAAACCTTGGGCCAAATAATTATTTTTTTCTACGTAATTTTTTACTCACAATTCGCCGTATAAGTCGGAGCACATTTTTGTGAAAAATTCTACCGGGAAGAGAGTGCCGAAGATCGATTTTTTCGAAGTTGTTTGGTAGTATCCATATTCGGTGCACGTTTGATGGATCCATCTCCTCACTGCCAGCGAAAACGATTACGAACATCAATTTCATTCAATTATAAGTACAGACGAAACTTACTGATATCACGCTGAGCGTCCCAAGCTTCCTTCCTCATTAATTCAATAAAATTTTCGTATTTCATGTTTGCGCAACTTGGCCCGGTGTTGAGAAGTTTCGTCAAACGCTCGAGTGGAGTGCCGAGATTTTTCGCCATCATCTTTTTACAAACTATTCCAATTTCGGTATCGTTCTTGACTACCTTGTCGTATTGAACAACGCCGGCGAATATCTGAAATTGAAGTGGACGGCATACCTAGTAATTTCGTATATCTCAAATTCGATTTTAATTTCTCACATACCTCTGCTAAAGAGTTCATAAAATAGGCTACTTCACTCGACGATTTGACATTCAGCTCATCGCATAAGCTGAAAAAAAAAGTTGCGAAATCCAGCTTCAAAATCAGTTACCATTTAAAGTGGCGAAATTTTCAACGAGCTCTTACTTGAAATATTGTTTTATCTTAAGCGCTCCTCCCTCCGACGCTATTAATTTTTCCACCGAGATAAATGCTTCCTCGACATCTGCCATACACTGCGGATGGTACCTGCCTAACGATTTCGATACGACTTCGTAATACTCTGAAATGATTACTTTATTGTCAATTTATCTCTGAAAACTGATGGTTGCGATATTTACCGGGAAAGTCGACCGTGGCGAAGACAGGGGCGCTGCTCGCGAGGGCACCCTACACAAATCAGTGAGAAAATTTCATTGGGTATAAGCAAGAGATGATTCAATATATTCGACACGACGTTGGCCATTCTTATGGCAATATATAACGAATAAAATTACTTGGATCAGGTGGGGATATTTCAATCGACCCCAGGCCGCCATGCTGCCGCTGTAGGACCCTCCGAAAACGACGACCTTACTATTCTCCAACCCTCTTTCGGTCTTCATTGCCTCGATGAAATATGCCACATCGGCCAGCGCTTGATCCACGTTCAAATATTGCATATTCTCCACGCTTAAATCACTGAAACACATTTTAACGTTATTTTCATAGCCTCGTCCCGTCGATATCCGCCTCGCCGTCTCCGAATTTATTACGCACGTCGTAAATTAGAGATATCTATTTACTTTGTCGGTACGCTCTTTCCATAATAACGATGCTCCGTGTAATACATCATGGCGCCGTGGGTCTCCGCTATTTCGTACATCAAGCCAGCTTCCAAGAAACCAGTCGATATCTCCCATTCGCCTCCCAGCATTATCAGAATCGGCCCGGTTTTATTCAAGAACATATCGTTCTCGTAGTAGCGCTGTTTCGAATAAAATATTCAGATATTCTGTTATTTTCTCGATGGGAAAAATCATACCATGGGCCAAGTCCGATTGTCGAGATGATTGAAATGATCCAGCGGCTGATCGATCCATTTCTCTTCGATAATCGCCGAAATATCGCGATGAATAGCTCTGGGCTCCTCGAGGCCTCGGTAAGTAAAACCGCGAAAACCAACAGCGCGTACGAGCGAATTTGTCGCGAGAGCGGCGATCAGTATCTCGAAAATCAACTTCTTCATATTGTCCGGAAGAATTTTCACGACCAGCGAAATTAAGAACGTCGTTCGTCGCGAGTGGAACGCGTCTGAGCCACAAAATAGATCGTCGATTTAATAATATCGATATCAGGAAACGTCGCGTCGTCCGATAACGCTTGACGAGAGAAAAAAAGAGACGCGCGTGTGTATTCGCGGCTGAGGGAAGCCGATTTGTCATGCGCTATCGGATTAGAGAGTCGCGATTGCGCTAGGTAATGTCGATTGAGGTGAAACGCCACTGCAAATACGGATGCGATAATGCTACAACGATTATAGGTCTTATCCGTAAGTGTTTACCTTCGATTCTTTCTTCTTGTTGTGATTTAACCCAGCGTACGTATTACGAGACAAAAGATTCCGAAGAAATAGATATTTCGTCTAATTGGTTTGTGATATCAGAGAGCTTTTTTGAGTGTTTGTAAAAAATGCTAGTTGGAAACATTGTTTATCAATCGAAATCACGATAACGAAACCGATGAGATTACTGTTTGATTTATATCTCAACTGATTGATGGAATATCGATACGACGAGTGTCATCAATGATTTTCTTAATCCGCATTTATGAATCAAAGAAATCCGAAATACTTTCGGAAAGAAAAATAAATACTAACGCGATAATGTGTTTATAGAATTTTAAAAGTAAACATTTGTCGAACGGGCTCTAGTTACCAAAATTATTTCGCAATAATAGATAATTAAAAACCGATCAATTGGTGAGTTTCATTGATTCATACATTCAGCCTCTTCGACGTCGACATAACGGATGGGCTCCTTTTTGCTTTGCAGGGTTTCAATGCATTTCTCGGTATCGATGGCTTTTCCTCTTTTCAGCCTCTGTACCGATTCAACCACGGGCTATCGGCATTTCCAGATGATTGGCTTTTCACGATGGAGTTCTTTTCGTTCGCGATCACGCCTAATCGAGCTAAACGTCGCCAGAACTGACGTACGAATTCGTTTGTCATCGAGCATAAAAATCAACTTTTTGCAGTAGTTTTAATAAAAAATTTCGATCTTATTGCTCTACATTACTGTTTCAATGCAAGAGTGGTATAAATAAAAATTATATAATGCGAACCAAGTTTAAATTTATTTATTTGTCCCAGAAACATTTTGATTGAATATTTAACATTTATTTACAACTCTTCTGTAAAAACGAATTTTTCTTATCATTAAGGGATTAAAATAATACGTTGATATAACTATTAAATTAAAATTGATTGAAAAATCAGTTAAAAGGCCAGAGATTTCTTTCAGTGTTGATGCAATTGATCTATCCGTTCAGGATTATCGACAAGAAAGCAGCAAAGTCGAGTAAAGATTCCGATTACGTATACACGAGGCAGGATAAATTTCGAAAATGAGCAATCTCGTATATATTCCGAGTTCGCTCGTTTCGACGTTGAACCCACGACATCGGCATACGGCACTCAAGCGAATTGCACGTTGACGAGAGCGAGGGGGGGGGGGGGGGCAAAACCGTCGGACGTCTAATTTATAGTGGCTTTTTAACGAGGCCACGACCCCCCACGTCCGTTTCTCCAAGGGAGCCTCAGCCTTTTCGACCGTTCTCTATGTTCACGTATATATACATATTTTCCTCGGGGAAAATTGGACCGTGGCGTCGTCTTTCGTTTACCCCGATCGATATATCGTCTCTTTGACCGAGGTAAACCTTTCAGGGATACACAATTTTACGGGGTGAAAATCGCTGCGAGAGAGTCGATGCACTCTCATTTGTTTCTCATCGCGTTCGGATTCCGTCCCCCCTTGTGAAATTTGCGAGGTTGTTATTCGACTCGAATTGATCTGTCGCGAGCGGGTTTCTTTGCTACGAATTTGAATTCAATTAGGACGAATGAAAAATGGTTATTAAAGTTTCAAATAATTCATGATTTTGGATTGCTGCATGGCAAATCTTAATATTTGACTTTTATTATTGAGCGGTGAGGTATACGACGAGGTTGTTGGAAAAGAAATAATCGTTTTTCGATTGATCAAAAATATACTCATAAACGGGAGTATTTTCACTCCAAACGAGATCGCTGCAAAAGTAATTCTTGTTAAACGATACCCATTTCGTACACAAGACAAAATTTAGAGGATTTAATCAACTCTAATAGCCATTTGGTGTTGATGTCACGAAAATTTCCGCGAAGCGTTATAATATTTAAACGTCATATACCGTAAATTTATGCGACATCAATTCGCACTTCATCGTAACATTTTCCCTCGTAACCTTCGTTCTGCGTATACCTATCCCTGTTATACATACATTTAGGTAGCTTCGGTTTACTAACGAAATTAGAGTGGGCGGTGACAACGGAGGGTAGAAGCATGTATCTCAGCCAGCCTGGAGATTTGGTTTAGGTACTCGCGAGAATGCGAGAGAGGTAGACAGAGAGAGCGAGCGAGAGCGAACGAGGGAACGTCGCGTTGGTTGGATAGGCGAAGAGAGCAGCGCGGAGGGTGAGTTTCGAAGAGAAGTAGGGGAGGCGTAGTGGGGGCATCCTGCGGAAATTCGATGCTAATGAAGGAAATTGCGTAGATGCCAAACCAGTATTTCCACCGTCCTATCTTCCGCCCTACTAGCAGCGCGGTACGAGGCTTTTCCACTCCTTTAACCATCCTACAGCATATTCCTCTCTCTCGCTCTCTCCCTCTTCTCAGCGAAGAACGAGTTTTGGCTAACGAAATCCCCTTTTTTATCAACGTCGCTCACGTCTCTCACGTCGTCGCTCTTAATCTCGCTAATTTTTTGCCATCGACTTCCCCCTTTACTCCACAATAGAAGCTGTAAAATACCTTCTTTCACGCTTCAAAACATATTTCGGGTACAATGCGTCTATAAACGGAACTGAATTTCACGTTATGATGAAACCGAGAAAGTGCAGTCGGAAAAATAGATGAATATTTGGACAGTTCTTGATCCTTTTTATCTACAAAATTGACTAGTTTATTATATTATTATTATTATTATTGTAACAAAATATTATCATCACTATCTCATAACGAATATCACATTTTTTACGTTATGTAATCTTAAAAAAAGTGTTCGTTTATTAGCTCTGACTGTTTTATTTTCATTTATTGGCTCGTGTCAGCAGTAGCTTATACCCTCCGCTAATGTTGTTCCGAGGGACTGCGTTTTAATCTTGGCGCCCGCGATAACTCGGAGGCTCCTGAACGTTCGAGGGGCTTAGCACCTACCGCGGTTACTCGCAACACACCCTCCCGAATGAGCCGAGGCTTCTTATTCAAATGGACCCTCCTAAGTGAAACAGGACGCTCGTCGCTATCCACGACATCCGTTTATTTATTCCCTCTATTACGTCTAATTACGATCGCGACAAACTGCTCTTAATACGAAATATATAAATTTTTCATCTACATGATAAACAGTCGACTGGTTAAATCAAGAAATTTCATGCATTTTATTTCAGGGGAGATAAGGAGAGAGAGAGGTTCTTTATTCAAAGGAGACACGATTTGCGAGATTTCTCGCGATACGGGCCGGGCGTGCGTTCCCGAATGAGTAAGGAAAACTCGGTCACACGGAAGCTCCTCGCGCTATATACTCGCGAGAATCGGACATAATTTCCTGGGATGATATTTCTCGGGGCGGAAATACTCGGAAATGAAAGTGTCCGCGGCAGGAATATTTAAGCCGTTGGCGGCACCGCGCCCGCGGCAGAATTCGCGTATTTAGTGAGCTGTTAACGACGGTGCGAATTTATCGCGCGATACAAAGACCAAGACGCCGCCGGAACATTAGGCATTAACCCCTTTCGCGATGGATATTTTTCATCTCGGGCAATACCGATTCTCTCGAGAGGCTCGTTATTCCGTAATTGAATATTGTATTTCACGTATAACGAGCTGAATACGCTATATCGCGAATTCGCGAGAGCTGACTCATTCTCATCGGCAATATTATACGAGGCACTCGAATCCGTCTGATTTACCGCTCGAATTACCACGGTAAAGTACAATTACCACTCGAGAACGATAACAAATAGTTGCGCGACAACTGCGTCCCGTTCTTCCTCCCTCCCTCTCTCTTTCTCTCTCGCACTCTCGCTCTCTTGGCCGTTACGAGGTCAGACAAATATACTTAATCCGAGTACACCGAGAATGGACTTTGCTTACACAGCGAGGAGTTTCCGCCTTGGCCAGCTCGCGAACGAACCTCATCCCTTTCGATCTCTCCCTTTCCCTCTCTCACTCTCTCGCTCCTTCTCTTTCTCTTCAATTTCGTGTCCCGGATAATCCAGGCGACAAAGGGAGTACATATGTTTCGTGAATTGGGTCAATCTATCGCTTCCACGCAGTAGTTGATTAAATAATACGCTCGGTATCTACCAAACGAGATATCGGTTAAACCTTCGTTATCGATTCTTCAAATACCGCTCGGTGGTTTCATCTCAAACATTCGTAGATCTTCGAGTCAAGAATTTCGATCGGATCTTGTCTAAACAATTCAGATGTATTATTCAGTGTTGTGCGCACAAAATTAGCATTTCTGAAAATCCCAACTAATAACCGATAAAGTTCAACATTTCAAGAGTATGAAATACCAACTTTTCGAAAACCGTATAAATTTTTTTACTCGGGTAAGATTTTACCACTTTGAATAAATTTTCAGCTCGTAAATTGCGCGTATCTCGCGCGAATTACCGTGAGGCTCGGGATCCTTAGCTCGATATTAATTAGCAGTTTACCAGCCGCGATGAAAATGGAACGAGGGAAGTTACCCTACTCGGGGATCAATCAACGCGAAGTAGCGTGAAACGAACTTTTGGGGGTATCGTGGATTCCGTAGATTCACAACCCCTGCGTAGCGAGGGGTTGATATCTCACTTCGATATGCCAGAAATTGATACGCGAATGTTTTTTTCCCTCGATGTCGGCTCAAATTTACGCGAAAGTCATATTCGCGCAAAGTCGAGGGATTGAATTTGAGTTAAATGTTCTCACACGAGAGGTAGGAAATTCAGGTAGTGGAATATTGATTGTTATGGCAATTATTCATTCAACATTTTGCATAATTAAAATCAAGGAGATATTTGTATTTTCAAACATCTTGAATTCGATTATCGCTTGTTATTGACAGCATTTTAATTATTCATAAAACCACAGAAGATTCTATATACATTTTATAGATACACGGCTTTGTAAACACTGAAAATAGCCACTTATTTATTTTCTCTGTGAGCTTGATAACATTTACGGTCCCTATGAGAATTATCAAGTGTTCTTTCGAATAATCGTTCGCTCTCCTCAGCGTATGATCTACAGAGTCCAGCTTTCGGGACGAGCGATCGACTTCCTTTCCCGTGAAACGATACTCGATATATTTCTCATTTTGGCGGGCAATCGCCTATTTGCATCTTTATAGACCTCTTTACCGTAGAAAATGCTCGCGCGAACGAGCCCACGAGAGCGTCTACGCGCTTTTGTTGCAGGACGGACGAGCCGCGCGGAGCAGTTGAAAAATAAACCGCAATCGAGGGAAAAAGTTTTCAGATTACGGGAGGGAGTCTGGGCAAGAATAAATGGGACTCTCGTTTTCGCATGATCTTCCCGGTTATCCCCGTGAACGTCTTTTAAAAGCAGTTTGCCGAGGAAACTTTCTCGATCGATTTTCCTGTTTCGAATTATTATTTTTTTCGGTCGAGATAGCCCGCAATTCGTAATGGATTAACGTATTTGCGACAATGATGCGTGCCTTTCGCGCGCTCGTACTTTCCAACGTTGACAGATTCGACGCGAAACTCGATCACAGTGTAAAATATAGCGCGAATGATGTCCCATTCGTATCGCGCAATTCGGAATCCAAACGCTGTATTTGCGATCGGATCGTACGGTCGGATGAGCTAATGTTATTGTACGGCTTAGACTGTACGTCCGATTGGCCAGAACGGTCATTTGTAGTTTGTCCGAGCTCCGCGTAAGCCCAGGCTCTCCGGAACGTCGATACCCTCGCCAAACTGGATCCGGTTCTTTTTACGCGAATCGCGGAAGCCTTCTGTACACATAGTTTTTTTTTTCCAATCCAAAAATCCATTTCGATCCAGCCGAGCGAAACGTTCTTACCCGACGAAATATTTAACTCCCTTTGAGCCGCGGACGTCTGTTTACCCTTCATCAATTTCACCGTCATCGTTTAGAGAGGCTACTTTGCGGGCGTGAGAGTGTGCAGCGATACGTACGCGAGCGAGCGGCGAGAGAGGGTGGGGAGGGGGATGAACCTTTGTCGCGGCTCATCCATTCGCCGAGGCGTGTCGCATAGAGAGAACGAACTACCCCACGACGCTCTGTTTTTTCCACCCTCATCGTGTGAAAATCACCAGGAGCGTCTCGTGCGTGAAAAAAAAAGGAGAAATGAAAAAGAAGCCCTCGGATGATTACCCGGTTGTGTGTCGCGATTCGCGCGAACCGAGCTTTTCAATTTTCCGCCCTTACGGTGTTACGTTGTCCTCGTTTACTGAAAAATATTCTCCGCTCCTCCCGCTCGCGCCAAAAGTGGGTTACGCGTGCATAAAACTGCGCGAGCTCGCCGATCGATTGAGAGCGTTTACGAGATGGGTAACGTTTAAGGATTCGCGAAGATACGTCGACGTACGAAGGACGACGGAAATATGGGACACGAGAAACGAATGTACGACCGTACGGGTCGTTACGCGCCGTGGGGTAAATATTTGAGAGTGAATATCTCCACTCGCGACGGTCTATTACGTTTCGCCGTTTGCGAGGTATCGAGTAAAAACGCGAACGACGTATCTCGAGGAATTTTTCCGAGAAATATGCCAATAACTTTGGGACGATTGATTCCGATTTTTGATATTCTTAAAGAATGTTGCGCATGTTGTACACTGAGAATAAAAACTTGCTCGAATATGTCGAAATGTAGGGGAGGATGGGGCAAAATGGGCACCCATGCAAATCTTATGGGAATCTTAAGGGCAAATCTCCCTTATATCTAAATTAACAATTTCGAATCGAAGATAACGTTGCTCAAAAACTTAATAATCTTTACGTGAAAATTTTAGCGCGGGCTCGAAACGTGTAATTCCGATCGGCTCCCTCGAAAACTCGGGATTTTCCAGGTGAAGTTGCGAGAAAATCGGGATGGAATTCCTATATCGCTAAACAGGAGGTGTACCAATAAAGAGGGCCGCAGTCTGGCATGAGTATAGTGGGTCTTCGATATAAACCTTCGAGAGGTCGGGTATCGCGAGATATATTGCTTCAACATCTTCGAGATTCGCCGCTTCGACGGTTTTCGTTTCGCAAACGCAGATTCATGGCTGCGTCGTTAAATTGAAATTTTTTCCTCCGGCTGAATAATTGATTTTTGCGAATATTTTTTTTTCATACCCCACCCTTTTCACTCGACCAGCGAGTATTTTTCAATTTTATCAAAGCGCGGATAGGTTTTTATATCGCGCACACGTTCGGCCGGAACGCACATCCGTGAAATAAAGCGCTACGATTTACCTGTTCGTGAGCGAATTTCGGAAAAGGGACCTAAGTGATTGCTTTTTCGACGCCCAGTGTATACGCGGCTTTGCACCCGCGTGTTACCCGAATAACGTCGATGAGGTGCAGCGTAAATCACCGGCAACTCGAGTTATTCGCGTTGGAGTTCTCCGTAGTTTTGTGTTTTCATCTCAAAAACAAACTCCGATTTCATGAAAAACTCGATACCGATGTTCTCAACTTTTAATTCGATTATTCGGCAATTTCACGTTGTAACTTTATCTGGTAACGATTGGACGCTTTTACCTGCGATTGTCTCGCTTCGGCCAGTCTCGAGCGAAGAGGAAAAGGAATACGAAACTAGGAAAGGAAACCGACGGATAGGGAGGACCAATCGAGAGTCGCGAGACCTTTGGGGACTTGTTCGGAACAATGGGATTGTGTTAACCGATGCACGTTGCATGAAACTCGCCTAACGTGCGTCAGTTGGTTCTGTTTACCGCGCCAACATTGACTTCCAATGGCGTGTTTAGTTAATACCGACACCGTAACAATCGACTCCACTGTACTGGAAAACCGGGAAATGAATATATTTTTCCAGCCTACCGTGCAGCGGTGAAATTTTCTATTTACCATACTTGTAACAATATTTTTACACACTGTACTCTACCACGGAACTACGCAATCTGGTCGAGTGACCTGATTTTTCTATGCGAAATTAAATAAAAAAAAATGAAAAAGACGAAACAATAAAAATAACTCATTGTCTCATTCGAGCGATTCATCCAATTGTTAAATATGTTTTCGTCTCTATCGAGACAATATTCAATGGGCACTCTTTTCTCAATTGTTACAAATAAGACATTCAATATACAATTTGTACAAATGCTATTGTTTTCTCTAAGAGTATAATTTATGTCATATGCAGGAAAGTTTCGCAACGAGTGTGAGATTGTAGGAAAAGCTCACAGTGCATCCAGACAAGTCGTACGACATTCGAGAGTGTTACGGAATCTCATCTCAGTCGGAAAACGCGGAAAAGCTTGTTTCGGGCAATTAATGCAGTGAGATGCCTAGTAGACGTTCCTCGCGTTCGTCGTGCGAGCTGCCGAGCATCCCGGAAGCACCGGAACGCCCGTATCACGTACGTTCCGTAAAAGATCGGGACTCCCGCGGTAATGCGTTGTGAAGGTAATTTTACGGGCGGTTTTCCGCGGAATTTATGGGTTATTAATTTTCGCGGAAGGGACTAAGCCTCACGTTTTCTCGTTATTGGGGATTCGCCGGCATTGGTTTTCACGACGGCTCGCGAATCTTCGCCGCGTTATTCACGAGGACGCGACGATGGGAAAAGTTTCGTCGATGACGCGCGCTCCGTTATTTTCTTTTTTTTTCGAAATTACCGTTTTTTTCGACGTGCCTTCCGCCACTCGCTTTTTTTCATTAAAACCGATATATTGGAATTCCAGTTTTACACGTCCTTTGTTACTCCGTCGCACGATGGGATCACGGTAGATAAAAAAATTGTGTACCGTTAAAAGTTTTTCGAGACAAAATAAAATGGACATGTTTTGAAATAGCGGAAAAAAAATATCTGGATTATCTCGATTTTATAAATTCAGTCAAAAGAGCGTTTCCCGGAGAGAATCTGAAAAACGAATTCATATCCGGAGATACATTACCTTCTTCTGTAAGGACCAGCGTTAATTTAATTAGATTCAGCAGATACGCCTGTAATCCTCTGAAGTTAAATTTCGAAACCTTGCAGAACGAAAAAGGGTGGAAATAATTTTCTCGTGTCTCAAGCGCTTGGCGCATAACGGAATATCGATTTTGTTAAATATTGACGTTTCGCATATCCCCCTCCCCTTCTTTCCTCGCAGCGCACCGGAAGTGGGCTTCCTTGCCGGAAATATGTCGATTTCGACTGACTACGCCGAGTGCTTTGGAAATATTTGACGACTACGCGCGCGAATCGTCATCCTCCCTCCAGCCCTCCTCCTTTTCGGGGAGTCGAGTGCGACAGGAAGAATCTTTTCGTTCCTTCGCGCGGGCTCTACACATCCCCGGTAACTTTATCGCGCTTTGCATAATTTTATTGCGTCGGGGTCCGTATTTGAGATGCACTTTAGGGAAACGAGATATCTCCCGCCGCGAAACGAGCACGCGGAACAAAGGACTATCTTCTCTCTCTCTCTCTCTCTCTCTCTCTCGTCCTCTCTTTATTCAAGAGAGCGAGAGGGAAGGCCTCGGGCGGATAATCTAGCTGGATAAAAAGAACGTCGCGATATCGTCCGTCTTTGTCTCATCTCGCGGGTTGGCGAGAATGAGAGAGAGAAAAAAAGAACGAAGAACGCAAACTCGGTTACGCGTTGTTCGCATTCCGGTTCGCCGCACTCTCTTGCCAATTATACCTCCGTAGGCGTAAATAGTTTACCCCTCTTCACAAAGTTCGGAATTAGAACACCCTCGTGCATTCTCACTGCGGCTTTCATTTTTCAGAACTTCGATTCTCGCCGGGGAAAATAGCGATGTACGAGAGAAAAAATACACGATGAACTCTCTCTTTCTCTCACGCTCATCCTTTTGTCATACAACCACGTCGTTATTTTGGAAAAAAAAGAGGAGTGAATTTCGATTTTTCCATGCTCGTTACTTTTTTTTTCCAGAAAACCCTCGGGGCGTCATTATATGATCTCCGCTGGTTGCTCCCTTTTTTAAAATAGGTATCTTCATTCGCAGCAGCAAGTACCTTCCCTTTTGCTGTTTTTTCACGAAAACATCCTTAAATATTTGATAAAAAAAATTTTTTTCACGTTTTAAATATAGATAAATATTGAAAGGTGCACGTCTTTGTTTTTATAACGTTAACCCGGGTGAATGATTCACTCCGAACAATATCCTTCCTTATCTCGGACCGGACGTAATCGAGAAGGACCTGTCCCCATATTGTGCATCACTTCCATCCTTTATTTCGGGTTAATGTCGCGTGACAACCGTCTATATTCGACAAAACAGTGTCGGGCTCAATGACTGTTATTAATGTAGCAGGAGTAACGCTTCGGGTCCATTTGAATTCGCCGTGGCATAAAGTCGCGTAAAAGGAATGAAACAGTTTATGGCAATCGATAATCGCTTTGGAGAATTTTCAATGAAAAACACGAAGCTTCGGGACACGATGAACTGATTCGTGAATTTCGACGAGAGAGTATTTTCATGAAAATTTCTCTATCGAGAAAATTTGTATGTTATTATCGACGAAGTGACCGGTATTCAGAAATATTCTGTCGGTGAGGAATTTTATACTACCTGTAAAAAATTTCTAGACAAAGTTGGAAAACACGTGTTGCAAACTTTTTCGCTTTTGCATAGTATTCTGCAATGTAGGGTAGGGCGGGGCTAGTTGAGCATAGGGGCAAGTTGAGC
>NCVS01004057.1:23437-78175 GCA_003055095.1 Goniozus legneri | reverse complement strand
TGTGTGTGTGTGTGTGAGAGATAGTGTGCGGTTTACTTGTTCTCTCGGGGTGAGTCAAGTGGAGGACACTCGAGGTATCTTGAAAACGATATACATACTATATTAAAGGAAGAAGAAGAAAAAATACAAAAAATGTGCGCGAGGAGGACAACAAATTTTCCATGTAATATATATACCCTTACGTAACCACGTTGTTTAATATTGATAAGGATCAAAAATAAAAATGATTATTCAGAAACTAATACGGAAGGGTGGTTTTATTCAACCTTCATTCGCCATAGCCCTTTTGTAATATTTCGTCAAAATTTGGCCATTCAGGGGTCGAGTATTAGGATTGTGCCACCTCTCATTACATTATGCGGTCTCGTTAGAATTCTGTATTTTGGCATTAAATTTTTCAAAACTATTGCCATTCCTCTCGCACGAAATCGTTTGCGCAGCGAGTCGCGTGGCGCGTCTTCTTTCGTTTGACAGTGAAAGAGGGAGAGAGAGAGAGAGAGAGAGAGAGAGAGACAAGCGAGAAAATGTCAAGGCTCCACGCGGTCGCCCGAGGCCCCTCGAGAGCTCCTTGGAATCTCTCGAGCCGATTCGCAGTCCCGCCACGACGTTACGAATTCGCTTCTTTGAGAGAAAAAAAAAATGTGAATTGAAAACACAGACTCGATCTCGGAGAAGTATCGGTAGGCCGAGAAGACTTTTTCGCGAGATGACGACATCGTCGGAAAGAAAAGAGAGAAACGAGTCCTCCTCCAACGTGAACAGCCGCCGAAAATCGCGCTTTCCTCGCTGGAATTTCCACGTTGCCACATTTGTTTACCGGACAAACGAGCGGGCAGTTCGTTTTACTCAGAAATCGTTAACTCGGTGAATCGATTATCGAGATGATTCGGGAGAGGCTAATTTCCTAGTGCGGTCTTCGATTACGAAAAACAAGCCACTTTCGATTTCGGCATCTCCCGAGCGTTATTCGTGTGTACGTAGGCGCGTGTGCGCCGTGTCCCGTCCCACTCCCATCGCAGAGATGATAAAAGCGCGATCGCGAGCCGCCCGTCACGGCAGTTCGTTATTCGTCATCTCACGACTCGGGAGTTGGCTGACGTTGAGAAAAAAAAGGGATACAGTTGGTTTTGTTCGTGCGCCATGGCCGGTCACGCGTTCGTTCTCGCACTGGCGGTCGCCTGCTGCACCCTCGCCGTTGTCACATGTGAGTAGTGCAGTCGCATCGTCATCGTCGTAAAATTAAAAAAAAAAAAAAAAAAAACTAGAATAGTCGGTTATAGTTTTAAGACTTTCGCGGTCATTGTTTACCTTATTAGTCAACTTGGTTTCCGGAAGGGAACCGCGTTCAGACAATTTATTTTGCCAACGTTTCGCCAACATTGCAGTTAGCTTCTTCAGGGCCAGGGTACAGAGCTTCAGCCCTGTTGTTGACTAATGAGAATAGTCGGTATTTAAATGTTTAAAAAGAAGACTTTTCGATGAATTTTTTCTAGGCAGAGTTTGTAAAACTTGATTTTTCGATCTCACAATACGAAACGAACATTTCGAAACCGATAAGGTCTAGAAATTGAAAAGCCGAAAAATCGATTAACTGGCACGCGTGTGGTTGACATTTCGTAAGGCCGATTTTAAAAAATACCGGTATTACGCAATGTATTCCACGACGAGATGCGATGCTAATGCGCGCACGCGTGAGGTCACCGTAAAGTGGAAGCGAGTGGCGAAAGTTCGGAGAGCCACGCTTCGAGTATAGTGCTTTTACTTTAAAGTAATTATCTCTCGCGCGTTATCTTCTCGTTGCTCGCTTGTTACCAATTTTAACGAGAAATATAAAATTGTAGCTTTCAACGCCGAGAGGAATCTGAGATACACAAACTCCGTGTTCGACAACCAGAAGAATTACCGTCAACCGTTGGCTCGTCAGGAAACGCAGCAGCGAGCGTCGCACCCGTCGTGCCCCGAAAGAAACGGCCGATTCCCGGTGCAGTCGCAGTGCGACGCTTACGTCGAGTGCATCGACGGCGTCCCCGAAGAAAAACTCTGCCCGGAGGGTCTCGTCTTCAATCCCGAGGCTCGTTTCAATTATCCCTGCGGCTATCCGATCGACGTGAACTGCGACGACCGTCCCAGCAGGCGTAAGTAAAATTTCTTGGAGAATTTCGAAACGTTTTCTTCCGCAATAAAAAATGATTTTTCTCCCATAGAGGCACCTCAGCCAACGGAAGACTGTCCCCACCAATACGGCTATTTCAAAATCGGCGACAGCCAGAACTGCGGACAGTTCATGAACTGCGCCGACGGTCGCGCTCACGTCTTCGATTGTCCGGAGGGCCTCGCATTCAACCCGGAAACCTACAGATGCGACTGGCCGGATATGGTGCCGGACTGTGACGCGGAAGGTAAATTAAAAAAGAAAGAAAGAAAGAAAGAAAGAAAGAAAGAAAAAAGAAAGAGGTGAAATTGTAAAAATCCATTCTCGACAGCGTTCCTTGGATTCCGCTGTCCCGAAGTGAGAGACAGCCAGTTCCTGGGTGGTGAGATCAGGTTCTATCGTAGCACCAGGGACTGTCAACATTACTACATATGCGTAAATGGAAGGCCGAGATTACAGAACTGCGGCGAGGGCAACGCCTTCAACGAGCTCATCGACGCTTGTGACGCGGCTGAAAACGTAACCGGATGGTGAGCTTCGCATAATTTTCACTTCGGAGAATCGTCCGAATATGCTAATCTCGAGAAATCTCATTTTCGTTTTTACAGCGCCGTTCCAGAAGTTTCGGACTACAGTGCGAGAGGACGACAGACGAGATTGTTCTGAGTCGGCTTGGTTGCGGAAAGAAGTTGAATGTTGGAGATTTATTTAATTTCGAACAAACTATGCTTCCTCTTTGTATATAAAAATTTATTCATGAAATTTACTATGTAAATATTAAATTAAAGCATAAGATACATTAATTACATACCGAGTACCTAAAATAATCATTAAAAACCTTAAACATTCGATAAATACATAAAATAGAGTCATGATATAAAATTTGGATTTTTACAAACAATCTTTATAGATTATCACACTCTTCCAAGGGTGCTCTCTTGACTACTTCATGAAGCCAATCTGAAACTTCACCGTATCGGCTGTGCTTGTACTTCTTGTATACAACATAGGAAATTTTATTCTTACGCGCAGAAGCCAATATATCCGATAGCAATCTGGATTTTATTTTATTTTTCTGTGCTTGCAATACACTGTAAAATAGAAATTATTTAGTAGAATCGATTTTGAAATTTGATATTTTTCATACAATGGACAAATACTCACGCCAAGGGTATATGAGTTAGATTTTCAACAGTATTCCACGAATTTTCCCAAAATGATTCATTTATCGATCGGTCAAAATTTGTATTGAGGTTCCACGTAAGTTCGGCTACGACCAGCGCGAGAACAATCGCGGATGAGAAAATTAATGATGAATCGAGTAAAGATAATTCAATCTACAAAATAAAAATAGTTTAGTGAATAAATACTTTTAGTACATCGAATTTGATTCTTACCATGTATCCGCCGCAATAGTACAATTTCTTGAAATCAGCTACTGTTTTTTCATGCTTTACTTTGTACATTATTATATAATGCAAAAATAACGAACACGGATCGGGGAATGTGATCTTATATTGTAACGTATTTAAAATTTCTTTTTCGCAGTCCGCTAATAAATCTGTTCGATTTTCATAGAGACCCGCTGCGTAACTCAATAGCTGATAAGCCTAGAAGAAATTAAAAAACACGATTATTTATATAAATAACTTTTCAAACATTTCTTACCGTTGGCATGTTGTGAAAATTTTCTTCCCTTTTCATTGATAACCAAAAACAAGCAAGAGCCACCAACTGAAAATTTTCGATTTGAACATTCATTCGATCGATCGCTACATCGAATAATTTTACTGCTTGATATAACAACGGTAGTGGTGAATTCAAATGTACCTGGAAAAATATAATGTGACTAATGAATAATAATTAATAAATAATCACAAATTTAAATATTCTTACCGTCACTTTTATTAAAAACTTTATTATTATTTTTCTCTGCGTCTGCGATATTTTTCCAGTTAGAAGATTGTCGTGCAATGTCCAACTCTTTAATTGTTTTTCGATTTCAACTTCAACTAAATCTTGGCCATATTCGAGAATGTATGCCAATTCTGCCGCATAGTAGCCCTGATCGACAGGCACTAGAAATCTATCCAATGATTTTTCGGATTCTTTATACTTGACTTTCACCTTGAAATAGCGCAATATAATAAAATTAATGAATATGTTCAAAATTATTAAATAGTGTAGAGAATGCTAATACCTCTTTTACCAGCGGTTCCTTCATTTGTGTAATTGGCGTAGTTATGGATGCGCTTTCTTTATCACTGCCAGTTTCCGATCTGCGATAAATAATTGTGAAATATTTTTATTTTATTCGGAATTAGTTAGTATTAAAATTGGTTTCAAATACGTTTAGTTACTCGTACATTCTCTTATCTGGACGGCTCGATTGATTCTGTGTTTCATTTACGACATCAGGCAATATTGAACTTCGAGACACTCCGACAAATTCTGAAATCACATCGAATAATTTTAGACAATAGTTTTATACAAAGATATTTTTATTATTCTCGGTATTCTCACTTTTTGAGGTGGCATCGTTCATCCTAGATATCATTTGAACAAAATCTCCACTTAGAGCGGTATTGATAGCTATAGCACAAGTGCAGTTGTCTATGTATTTTAAAGGCATATGATCAAAAAATGGAAAAATCATCTTATTGTACGATGACTTGCTTTTTATACTCACAAGCAACATTTCTTCGTGGTTTAATTTTTGGTTTACGTGTCGGTATTTTACTCCGGGAATTCGAGAATGTAGCGATATTCTTGTTACCCTGAAGACCGAGATTTTCTTTGTTGTCTGAATTTCTTTCCAGTCGATGGCCACGGTTTATTAAATTTGCAGACCCAGTCATAACAGAACCACACTGTTTTTGAGGAATACGAGATTTGTTACTCTTGGTGGGTGGAATTTCCGAATTTTCTGACAATATGCTGAAACAATAATAGAATAAAAAAAATAAAATATAATATATATATGTATATATATTATTATACTTACGTTGGCTCTACAATGCGAATTTTTGGTATTGATAAACATCTTTTCTTTAAAACTTTGGGAGAAGGTTTCTTCATCTTCTCCCTATCAGCAGATACAGACCTTCTGTAAAAGAATAATTAATACTTTATTAAAATATAATATATTTAATATATATAAAACATAAAACATAATAAATTATAACTACTTTTTATTTGATAGTTTGTTTTCTGGTACGGCCCGTTTCTGTATGCATATTTCATCATTTGTGCGTCTTATAATGAAACAAAATTGAAAATCGCTAAATTTATATTTTGGTGAATTTTATAGCAAAAAAATTTCATAGGACTTACGGGCTTTTTACTTTTTTTGCCAGTGTCGTTTTTTTCTGACCGATACAAACATTTTGACGATTGCTAATAATGCGAAGAGCTGCGGCTTTATTCAATTTGGTGGAGAGTATATTCCCCAAACTAATTTTCTCTGTACTAAGGTCTAATGATTTGGCCCTTTTACGCTTGTATATTATTTTGTTTTCAATATCCATTTGTGAGATAATCCTTAGGATGATATCTGTTTCACAACTAATTTCAAACTAATCGACTGAAGGCAGGTACGTAGGTAGTTTATGAAAACAGCATTTCTCAGTACAGTTTTTTTTATCGTGCTCGAGTTTATAACATTTACCTAAGTACTCTAAAGATAAACATTTGTTGAAGCTATCAGATATTCATTTGGAAATATGTTTATTGTTTTTTTTTGAAATCAAGAAATTGGGTAGCAGTTTCCTCGAGCGCTACGCGCCGATACTGCCGGAGGTAGACAAGGACCAACGTATACGTCTGCACCTCTCTCTTTCGAGTCGCGCGACGTAGCGCACGGCGCCCAAGAGTGAGTGAGAGGGAACAAGTGTGTAATTATATATCTGACTAACTAATACAGGTATTACCAACTTATTGTATACCAAATTAATCGGAAAAGTATGAATAATCCGATTTTTCAATCAAACATTAATGACAATCTGATATGCAATAATTATAGTGTAAAATAGTCTATTCTAATAGACTATTGTGGCTTGACTTCGTTAGCAATACATATTTATATTCAGAGGGGTATTATATTTATACAACATACTGAATTGTAAATCATTATATTTTTATTATTTAAGCATTTGGTCCACTCTATAAAATCATTGATCGCCATCAGTAAATTCGTTTATGAGGATTACAAAAAGAGCATTTATTGTAAATTTTGTATATTAACAAGTTGATGAACTTGGAACTTTATTAAAATTTGTTAATACTTAATAATATTATTTGGCGACACATTTCTGCAAATCCTCTCGAATGGTTTACTCTTAAACAAACCATACATTTTTTGAAAAGTAAAATTTTTCATTAAATTACTCTATTAATAATAAAACGAAACAATTAGCATGTGATGATAGTTTTTCAGTTTTCAGAATGATGGAAATTTTCATGATCGAATTTTTCATTCTATTTGTATTTGAATAGTATATACATTTACCTCCGGATAAAGAGAAATTTAAATAAATTAAACGTATTAAACTTCTATTGCGCGGGAGCGAACAAGAATTAAAAATAAACACTTACGGAGTGCCGATTATGAAATATACGATGTACATGTCATTATTTACAACAAAATGTTAACTTATTTTGAAGAGTTAATTTAAAAAGATTGATTTTTAAAAATTATACGGGTGTTATTTCATGAAAGAAGATATGAAGAAATTTACAGCGTAGCAAGTATAATTTTTATAATCATGAAATAAAATACAACAAAAACTGAAATAGTTTCTTTAAAATAAATAAGTTTATCTTAGGGACGTATTCCTATCTTCTCCAATTTTACAGTTGAGGTTGGAAGAATTGTAAATGTAAGTCCCCCTTATAATTTTTTATTTGTTCTTCTTTTCTGGCGAAAATAATTTCTCTATGATATTGGTACTCAATCCACGATCCAATAAGCAGTACAATCGAAATTTATAAAAATATTGAGAAAACTTTTAGAGAAAATGTCTTAGTCCTTGATTACCGATTTACTAAAAAATAGCTCACTGCGTTGTTTCAAATATTGCGCATCTCGATAATTCTGTACTATAACTATGTAGAACTTATAATTATTCGTTTAACAATGGATTTATCATATATTACCATTTTAAGGACCGCTAAGAAATCTGTAAGAAGTACGTCTGGGACCGCACGTTTTTGGGAAAATCTGATACTGAAATATGAGACTAAAATTATCATAACTTTGTTAGTCATGAAGCAATTTTTGTGAAACTTTCAGAAATTGTATAATTAGATGCATTTTTAAGTACTGTTAACAAAAATATGTCCTTTTTTGAATAATTGTCATAACTAACTGACACTAGACAACACGAAAAGAAACTCGTGGACGGTGGTCAGCGCGGAAGGGATCCGAAGTACAAGAATACTCGTGAGCGGTCCTTAACAGATGGCATGTGAAACACGAGAAAACTCGTGAGCGGTCCTTAAAGTGTTAATACAACATAATTTCAATTACAAAAAAAAAACAATCCAATATACTTTTATTTTTTATATTTTAGATCAATATGACAGAATTATAAAAGAAGAAATTCGTAGTTTACGAGGTGGTCAAATAACTCAAACCATCTTGAATACGTCTGATGTAGTAATATATCATTGCTATAAAAATAATTAAAACTTTAACATTTTTCAATTTTCAAACAAATATCACAAAATCAAATTGATCTCATGAACCCGCTCACGTGATTTTGAAAATCAGTCATTTTTTCTATGATATATATCCAAAATGCATTTTGTTCAAAATTTTTAAAACAATCCGAATTACCTTCCGACCCTGTATAATCTTTGATCATCCAGTTATTAAATTACATGATTTAATTTTATTTTACTTCGGTAATCAACCGATTTGGTTCATTGATGCAGAAATTCATTGATGCGATGAAATTTCATAAAATTTACTTGAGTCTTGTGTTTCAATTTGAATTAAAAATTCATCGAATATAATAAGATGAGTTCACGCATTATTGAATAGCTGCATAAAAATATTCACATCGATCAAACTCAAATAAACAAATAAACTCGATTATAACAAAATATCGATACGAATGAAATACGAAATTCGATATTTCATTCATCATAATGATAATCGAGTAGATTCCATTGACAAAACTCAATATATTTTATTAATTTGTTCGCAAGTGTAGAAAGTACGTATAATTCGAATAATCTCTGAATGATTCGAGTTGTTAATAGAATCTATTATCGTAATTCAAAAAATTATAAAAGATTACTGAAATAACCACTTGAATCGAGAATGCTACAGGCGATTGATCTTTATAAATTTAGTAACCTCTACCGAAAGAGGCATCGCAGTTATAATCTATCGTTTAAAGTACACATTATTACTAATTTTTGTGGCCACATAGTTATTTCGTAAAATATCCCTAAAACGTAGAGCTCTATGTACATTTTCATAAAATAATATAAATTCAATATATACCTTTATATATTATATTATTGCATGATGTATTACAATATATTATTTGATTACGTAAATATTTCGTTTGATTATTAATGGTATGAACTCGTATATTCGATATGAGAAGACGATACTCCCCCTTAAACGCAATAAATGTTTGTTGGCACAGACAGTAGCTGGGTTAAGGCACATTGGGCCGATTAATTATCCGCAGTACCATCCAGCGTAGCCTATTTATATTTCACCCATCCCACTCCATTGCCCTCGATCATTTTCTACATAATTTTATGTCATTTTCATAAAAACTTTTAGACAACATTTCATTTAAGTTCTTTGTAAAATCGCTCGAGTTGATCTTTAAATAAAATATATTATTCCTATGAGCATTGGAGTAAAGTGACGAATTCCGAAGACATCCTCACAGGGGTTTTGTAAAATTAGCTGGAAACATGCCCTTCTCATTGGTGCCCTCTTTCATACCCATTAGCCATCCTTCCTCCTATGAGAAAATAAATAATTATAATTTTTATTTCTCTTTTTTAGACTTTTAAAATTACATTTGTAAATTTATGATAAATTCGATTTACCTGCTCTTCGGGATCATCGTACTCGATAACACGAATGATCTCGCCAACGTCGAATGAAAGCTCGTCCACGTCTTCACGACTGTATTTGTAAGTTGCTTTGACCCTGTACAAAACACCCGGTGGCAGGTTGTCGGTCGTCGCCCCTACAGATAAATTGGTACCATTTTCATATTCCACCACTAAAATGATTCAATCCGTCTTATTAGTTATAGACTTGTTTATTGCTCATTCCTTCGAGTTTTTATGGACGAAACGAACGTCTCGTCCTTAATTAAAAAGACCATGCATTAATTAGTACAAAGAGTCAATACTATGCATATTGATGTAAAATTTAGAGTTGAAATTGAATGAAAAAATATTTTTCGAGTTGAAACTTTAAACATATTCTGAACCAAAAAATATTCAAACGAATCTACATTATATCAACTGCTGAAATAGGTGAAAAACTTGAGGAATCAGCATTTTGTGTTTCATATGTCCGTGAAAATGATTATATCGGCAGTATTTGATAAAATATATGAGAAAGTAAGTAGCGACAAAAGTAATGGAATTGAATTGTCGTCTGAATTATTTTTTATAAATTTCTTTATCTCTTTCAAGGACTGTTGTAAAAATGACTTTAATGATACTCTGAAAATAAAACAATATTATATCGAACGTATGTATTCTATTATCACATTCAAAACTAGAAATAAGACTTGACTTTCGAATAGAGAAAGTTGCAATACAGCTAACGAAACAAATATTGACAACAGTTGTTAATCAAAACATCATATTTACCAATTGGTATATCGTATAGCTCTTCAACCCGTTTAGAAGGTGAAACTGTATTTTGTGGGGACGAATCTTGGTTATTGAGAGAATTATCGTTGCTGTTAGCATTGCTATTAGCATTGCCATTTAATTGTGTACTCGGCGACCTATCCCTAGCTGTTGAATCGTCTGACGCTGCAACACGCAAATTAAGCACACTCAAACCACAAACACTAAGCGTTACGTACTTCTGTATCGCCTTAAAATTGACCTCTTTTTTTCAAATCTTAAGTATTTAACAAAGATCGGTAACAATTTTCTATCATGCATAATATATATTAGTTACATTTTATAGCATAAAAACTATAAAAATCTCTCAGACTACACGTATAACATGATACAAAAAATTACCTGCTGAAATGTTATTTTGCGCTGGTTGTGTGTTGATAATTAATCTGAAAAGGGTAAAAATTTATCATTTTCTCAAAATATAAATTGATTAAGATTCGATAAAATCAACATACGCTGAGTTGGCATTGGGAGATTTTGGTGACTGAGGTTCTGTATTTTTCTTTAACGTGTAAGATCCTCTTTGACTCTCGTTGGCTAATTTATCGACAATAGCTTCCAATTCCGAGAATACCTGGAAGATGAAGGCGTCGATTATATTTGATAGTTAATTATAAAAAGAAGAAGACGAATCAACGAATATGTACCTTGGCACTTTCCGTGTGAAAAACTTGTTCGGCAGCGAATAACGTTTGTAGATTGGTAACGAGAAATAAAACACGAGAATCGTAAAGCGCAGGTAGCTCGTCGTGTAATTCCGAATTTAGTTGTTCGTAAGTGCGTTTGGCTTCCTCCAAGAGCTCCTTGCCGCGCGTTACTTTTAGTTCGTCCCTTTTCTTCGGATTACATTGTAGAGACTGGAAATTGTGCCTCTGACTGTCGTAGTCCACTAACTTCCGACCACGTTTGTCAATTTTTTTCTAAAAAAAAAAATATTAATGTAATTACTACAAAATAAATTAAATGAAATTATTAACAATCATCGATAAATTACTTTTCTTTTAATGTACCAAAAATAAAAATGTCATACTAAATACCCTCATTTCAGGAAATTGACTCTGGTAAGTGTTGAGGGGCACGAGAACCTGATCGGCAAGTTTATGAGTAAAGTCCTGCCACAGCATATCCAGATTCTGTGCTTGCACGTAGAGAAGATCGTGACCGGTCCATTGGCTTTCATAGATTTCATTTAGGGAGTCCATAAGCGTTTTCGACGCGGCTTGGACAGCTGCAAGATGGTCAAAATTAGATGTGTCAACTGTACAATCAGATAACGCATATAGGAATGAAAACGAGAGTCGAAATCTCAATCGAGAGCTCGAGAGTTGAGTTCAACATTTTCGCGCAACGAGCGACACGTAAAAATATTTTAACATTGACTTCGCGTAAGCTAATATTTAGAGGCCGTTATTGGTTAACTCAATTTCAGAATTCGTGTTAATTCTTTCTCACCATTCCCATTTATATTCAGTTTTGTCCTCCCAGAGTGATTACAGTAATTATGCTCAATTCGCTATACGCGTATTGTTATACTTTTATTTTCACGCACATAGAAACTGAATCAAATATAAATGAAAATGCTTTTATTTCTATTTTTTGGATAATTCTACATTTTCTTGTAACATAAATGTACCATGCAGTACGTTGCTCTTTTTTCAATATTCTAATATGATAACGTTCGAGTTCAAAAAGAATCATTTAGCAAAGTATGGTAAATTTAACGCTAATTCGATCAAACAATAAAATGATAAAAATATATATCCTATTGCCAATAAATCGGCATCATCGCGAAACGTGTCGTACGAAACAAACGCAATTTGTTAATTTAACTCGCGAAAAGAAGCGTCGTTACGCAACGACAAGGTCGTTTGCTCGTTTTTTTTTCTCATCTCACTACCGTTCCGTCATGCACCTCACTCTCCTCCCACTCGGGCACTCGTGTTTCACGTAAATGCGTTAATTCGTATGCATCTATTAATACATTTACGGAAACTGCATTTTCCTGTCATGTGTGTATTATATATATACAAGTGAACGTATGAATTGAAATTTTGCCAAACATCTGCAACCTGATCTTGCGAACTTACGAGAAATTATCAATTTTGAATACAAAGTTGTACCTCTTTGCTGAATTCAATTCGGTTCAGAGGAATTAAGGGCATCATGATTTACATGATTGTTTTTATAAAGTTCAGCTCTGGTGTACAAAAATGTTTTCACAAATTTATCTCGATTGAGAATATCGTTTTGAGAGGAACGATTAAAATTCTATGAAATCGATCACTAAAAGAAAACTCACCTCGGACACATCTGATGTAGTTATTGAATTCCTTTTGGAGTCTGTTCGCAGATAACTGTTGTCTTGTGAAATTTTGCAGATGTTCATCGAATATATCATCGGCAGTTCTGTCAACCTTGCCTAAGTTTTGTAGAAACTGAAAAAAAAATTAAAAATGAAAATAAAAGGTATAAATATATATTATGTATTGGTAATCACATAAGTTCGAATATGGATATTGTTTTCTCCGAGATCGACAATTAACAGCTGAGAATCGAAGAGGGAAGAAGTGTACCGGCGCGTTCCATTGACTTGCACGATAAGCTATGACGTTGCGAAATCATTTCCCAGCTCATCATGACATTATCTCATCGACCATTCAGAAAGTAATTCTTACTATGAGACTATTCCCACATTGTACCTGAAGATTCTTAATCGACCGAACTAGCCCTGATTCGGTTCATACACTTTGCACTTTTCTCGGTAAACTTTCTCTCTTTAGCTTTATTAAAGCGATTATCATGGGTATAGTAACCCTTTGTCTACTAACTGCTTTAAGTTAAAACGATCTCTGGGGACTGAATATTTTTACATCGTGTAGATACATATTAACGCAACACATATATTTATTTCTCGTAGCTCTTCTTTCAGATTTGAATCTGAAAATTAGAAAAAATTGATATTTTTCTAATTTGTCAAAATCATAAACATTTTGAAAAAATGATTAAATTTGAGTTGAAAATATCCTCTTTGACAATTAATCATTTTCGTTGTTTTCGTTTTGCCTTAAACAAGCGCGGTAAATATCAAGTTATGTAAAGGATTGTGGCGTCAATTGCGAAACAAAAATGAACTCTACTTGCGGATGGGCTCGTCAGGTGAAAGATGACCTCAGGAGAACAATATTATGTCTGTTTCCCCTCCCAGTTGCAAAACAATAATAGAAATCACAATTGTTCATGCGTACGCAGAATAACACTTGTTATTTGTATAAATATTCGTATAATGATTAATTTTAGCGGGCTGTTCTTCGAAGGAACTTCATATATTGCCGAAAATTGCCAATAATACTAACAATAAACAATAATAATATTTGTTCGTTTTTTTTTGACATTTCGCATGATATTTGGTATTCTATTAAATAAAAAATCTATTTTCTCTCTTTTTCTTTCTCGGTCTGTTCCTACTTACCTACCTCTTTATCCGACGAACCGTTACTCAAGAGCCAAGAAGAGTACAAAAACTATAAGTGGTTGACCTTACATTTTACATTCATCTTCGAAATACTAAGTTTCATCGATACAATACGAACTCTGATAACAAATGATAACAATTACACAATTGTAATACTCTATTAAACCATTTAATTGTATACATAGTTCATAATCAAAGACGAAAGGAGATTCTATTACTAAAACCAACGCTTCAATGCACTTCATTGTAATTAGAAAGCCAAGGACTACATTTTACAGATCGAATTGTCCAGTGAGTAGATCGATCGATCAATGATTATCAATAACGGATATCGACCTCGTAACGATTCTCCACCTGTATCAATGATTAAGTAAATTAACTTTTCGTCGCGAATTAGCAAATTCATACTCTCGATATATAGTTTGAATTTCTCTCACCTATATTTTCCATTTATTAAAACCAATAAAGACTATGGTCATTTCCGATTGACTAAGAATCGAAATAACTCGGAAAGTGGGGACCGTACGAAAAAATGGCAAATGAGTAATGGGTTCAGAATGTGGCGAGCTATTTACCGGTTTAAGAGCGCACGGTAATTCTAGAACACCATGTAGGTACAGAAGTCAACTGTATTTGTGATTTTTTTTTCCATTTAATATTTTTTCCACATACACGTGCTGTAAGAATAAACGAATTGTCACATTCGCAGATCTTGTTCTTGTACTATAATACTTGTGTAATGGAAAATACTTCGTAATGGAGAGACAGGTAATATTCGAGAAGCCTGTTCGAACTAACGGGATGCCACGCCGTACACGTTTCATACGGCTGACCAAGAACTTCGAATCCTCCACTCGTGGTATGCCGAAATAGCTTATATATGCATACTGTTCTCGTCTCTAGGTGTATCCATTACCTTTTCGTAATGCAAATAAAATTCAGTTTTCATTTATGATTTTCAAATTCTTAATATCATAAACTATTATCATGAATACTCTTCAATCCCGTTATTACGTTATTCGTTAAAATGTAACTTTGTTTGTAATTTGGTTTGAAAAAAAAAACGGAAATACCGCAAAATAACTGAACTATTATTTAAGTATATCACAAACTCTAACACGTGTACTGTATGTTTCCACTTGTACCATTGAATAACTACTAGAATAGCACGGATGTGACCGAAAACATAAAGTTGCAATTCTCATAAAAGCTGAAATCTTTATCGGCTAAAAGTTATGCATCGACATTCGGTCAACAATTTTATCTATCGATTTACAGATAATCACATACACCTGACTTTTATCAATTTCAGCCTTATATAAAAATTTTTGCATAACTTTACTATATATATTATCAATTGAAATAGCATAAAATTTTATTAATTTCTGCAAACCAACCTCAATACAATAGTAGTTTTTCAATAAGAAATATTTGAAACGTACCATTCGTTCAGTGAAAATATCGTCACGAATGACATTGAGGGTACGGGACAATCACAGTAGTAGAATAACGGTGTAAAGATCTGCATTAAAATTTGAGCGACTATTTTTTGCCAATTCACTGATAAGCGTGACACCGATGCATTGTACATCTGCAGTAAAACTTCTTTATACGTACGTAGTGATGATAAAAATAATACGTACAAATAAATATTAAAAATATCGAAGAAAATATGTGTTTGAATTTAAAATGCTAATTTCACTCCAAGTATTTTTTATCTCGAGTAATAATTTGATTCATCTTATCGGTCCAAATATTTTTTTCTATATTTTCAGATAAACGTTAAATAGCTTTGACAGATTTTTATTTTCAGTGTACGATATGGCTGCTTCGACACTCGAATTTGCCACCCACATACGACTATTTGAGTCATATCGAATCGCGAGGTTTAGCTGAACAAGCGAGGTAAACGCGAGTTTAGCTTGGCTTTATCCGTCATTTCGAAAATCTCATTATCAATGTTCGTTCGGGAACGCATGTACGAAACGCGAGATGCTCTTGCCGCTCTCGTTCTAACGTTTTATTATTTCCGCTGACCTTGGGCCGGTATCGGTGCAGACCGGCGAGCGCGAATCTATGACGCATCAGACGAATAAGTCGTCGCGCTGAAAAGATAGGCTTTTTATATTATGTGCGATATGGTAATATGGTACTTTGATGCACATATCGATGTAACCAATATGTTGCTCATGAGTCACGTGAAATATTCATCATCCCGGATAACACGATTAATTCGTACGCTCATTTGTGCTCAGCGACAACATTGCGCTCGTAGAAAAATTCACTCTACTTGCATTGGTTTTACGTGATTTTAACTGGATTACATAAAAAGTATTTTTCAGGATAAATAATAAAAAATAACCGCCGAAACGAGAGGTAAAAAGAATGAAAGAATCCAGTAGTGTTATGTGAAATACACGTCAGCTGTACGTGTAGTGACAATGTAAAAAAAACTCAAACGTGTAGTTGTTAAAATTTCGAAGACGTGATTTTTCAATAATTGGAAAAAAAACTCAAGGTTGCACAATGTCGCGTGGATAATATAGCAAAAAATAAATATACATCTTTTCGTTTCTCCACCTTCTATGGAGTTACCACCAACGCACATGTTACACTAGTAACGGGACGTTAGACAGCAGCCTTATTAGGATCGTTCCTCACTATATCTCGTTTTACGACTTACGATATCTGTTTTCGTAATTGAAAATTTTGGTTAAACCTCTTCTCCTACTACCTGTACATATCCCACGTTTTTTGAGAAATCGAGTTTCTCGATTCGCATGTTTCTTTTCGCGTATACGTCTTATTTTTCATAAACTCAAGTGCCAGAATTTCTCATAATTTAAGTATAATTTCTATGACTAGCATTGCATACAATCTATGTTTTCGATATACAGAAATTATAATCTCATGATTATTATTATCTAAACACGATGAATCGTTCATACAGAATGAATTAGTGAGTCAATAGATTTCACGATGGACGTGATTATATATCATTTGATATAAGATTAAGTGAAATAACATATTATAAAACGAAAAAATTCCCAAAATGATAATGTAAGGATTCCAACATGAAGATTTAATAAAGTCAAAAGGACGGACCAGCATGAAGGTCGTGGCAGCTATAGTGTCCGCTTATCTATACCAATCCACGATATGATGAACCCTCATTGTACGAAACGGAATTCGCGCATTAGACTCTATAGAATTGTAATTCTTTTTCATGATTACCTAATTACATACCAAAATTTGTTCTGATTCTAGATTAATCAAGAATTCACAGACACAGACAAAAATCTTACAATATAGAAAATAATCCGTTTGGCAAAATAGTCAGACGATAAGGTTGTTGCATTATAATATCGAAAGTGAATTTTCGGTAAGACTCAAAGTGGAGCATCTGGTACACATCGCACAGAAATAGGAGACCAACTAGGTCACAACCCAGATGACATAGAAGAGCAAGATGTACCTCTAACGCCAGTTTTGATCACTTTTATCGTAAATTACCTGTCCATTTTCCTCGAGAGTATTCGTTAATAAATCGAGTATATTCAACAAATTTTTATTTCCAGTATATGCAGCGTATTTTCATTTCCAAACCTAGAAGGATATTAGATTTTTATCAAGCAAGTGGAGTTATTACGTGATTCTACTGACAGCGAGACTACTAGAAGAGTCCCCCCTCTGTTCCCTGTACCTGCTCACGTTCGTCAAAGTGTCGCGATGCGTTGTCGGCATGCCTCGCTATCTATAGGCATCTTTGCTTCCTCGCCAAGGCCATGGCAGCTAGGTCTTGAAAAAATTCGTTTCCAATTTGATCCTGCGAGAAAGCTTTCTATTCGTCTTTTTGAGTTCCCGATTCTAAACTTCGATTCAAGATCGGACTAATTATAAATATATCGATACGTTGAACTCAATTAAAATACCAGGAAAAATTGTTTCTCACATAGAACCATACACAACCAAAATTCTTGTTTATTTCAATATTTTCTATTTTACGAAGAATCGTTGAAATGCAATTAGAATGCAAAGCCGTTCGGCAAGAGCCAATGCACTCATCTTTGAAACTATATAAGACGGTGGATTGTTGGCACACGGCCCCGTCAACGAGTTTTCTCTTTTTCGTCTTTCCGACCGGGAAAGCGCTTTCTTGACCGCACCAAGAAGAATAGCGAAATCGTTAACGCAATTTGTGAAATAATCCAGGTACTCTTCGATTTTTTGCTCTCAGAGTGAGTACTATATTATCGACGAGTGAATTGACCGAACGATTCATTCAATTTTCGAGTTTAAATTGGTCTATGTGACGCAAAATCGAATATCTACTCGCTTGTGTCGGAAAATATTCCAAGTGAAACACACGTAACAGTCAAAAATAAGAATTCGAGTTTTACGGAATAATAAGTATCGAAGTGAGAGAAGGAAACGGCTGAGTGTGGAGAGAGAGAGAGAGAAAGAGAGATAGATAAATGATAGTCGGCATTTGTCGTGAACTGTTCCGTATTTATACCAAGTTACACGACGTCGCTGGACTGAGGCCAATTTTCGTTCTCCACAACATGGATAGCGGCTGAGATTTGCGCCTCCTCGACGTAATGCTGTATATCGATATGAAAATTTGTCCCCTTAGACTAACCCTCAAAAAGTATAGGTAATTGAATTTCATTCAATGTAAATGCTTCTTCAAAAGCATACTTTCAAACTCTGGTGACTGATCATTTTTCACCGAAAGCCTTTCTATTCTAAACATTTTTTAAATACTTTGGCACAGGACGACCGATTAAGCTACTCCGTTTTCAGGCTGCCGGACGAGACGCCGGTTGCGTATAGGGAAAAAAATGAAAAATTTTGTAAAAATCAAAAATTCAATAAAGATCTATTAGAATTAGTATTCTAATGATATAACAAATTGAACGAAATAAAAATTGGTCGAAGCCCGGGATATTTTAAAATATAGATATTAATTTGTTTATTCGATTATTTAGAATAAATAATTCAGACTAAAATTGCTACCGGTAATTTTGTCCCGTAATTGAAATATTTAAGTCGAAGTATTCAAATTGAGTGAATCGACGAAATTTTTATTTCCAGTGCAGAGATATGCACGCGACTATTACGAATTCGATAGAGGGAGGGGGTAAAGAGAGAGAAAGGGAGAAAGAACAAGGTGGCTAGAATAGGTGATCAGCGACGATACTCCTTTCTATTCGCGAAAGAAAGGTCATTCCAAGACACATGCCTCTCCTCGCAGAGACCTTCTCGCGACCGATATAGCGTTATTTAACGCGCGTGGAAAATCTTCGGAGATTCCTCATCTAGACTACTTCGTCTCCTATCGTCTCCAAATACGGGAGAATGGCCAGCCAGATATATCCGCTGTCTAGTCGCGGTGGACAACGTAGCTCCCTTCCCCCGTTTCAGCGGTCCGGGACTCTTGGTACAAGAATAGTAACCTGTTAGACAACGATGAAAGAGCCGGCGGGACTCTCTCTATATTCCACTCTGTCTGCGAAATTTCGCCTTAAAACTTCTTACGATTTAGCCAAGTGTGTAATATCGTTTTTGTAAAAAAATATCCTTCGGGACTCGGTACCTTCGAAAATTGCAGCGCTAGGAGCTACAGAATTTACAGTTTCGTCTATGAAGCAAGTCCATAATGGCAAAATTATATGACAAATATTTGTACATACTAACCCTTTGAAAGATCGAAGGAAAGTCGATCATGTATAACTATTTGTCTAGTTTTCTTAGAACCGATCACTTTTTGATCGACCTTATCGATGATTTTTGGCATTTTGCAATTTATTCCGAGATAACCTTCCGCGGTATCGTTTTGCCAAATGCTCAAGAGTTAATTTTACAAGAGAAAAACGCACGTGAGAGAATCCAAGCGATACCGGATTACCATTATAAAGGTTTTTAAAGGGCTTCGCACTGTAAGTCCCTAGACTTGGCAGAACGAGTAGACAATTCCACACGAAGCTGCGACACAGTGGATATTAAAAAGCACACAGTTCAAAACAAATTCATCGATGAATCTCGTTCTTTAACTTTCGAAGGAGAATTTCGAGATTCTCCTTTTTTGCTCGAGGCAGATGCCTTTGAGAAAAAGAAGGAGAGAAAGAGTAACAACCCCGCAATGGACTTGGACCGGTTCTACCAGATAAGTTGGGAGTACACGGCCAAAATACAAGATCCCTTCTCCCACCCTCCCTCTCCTCCCATCCTCTTACTTTTAAACTGGCGTCAAGAGGATCGTTATCGCGAATTTGAAGAATGGAAGAAATATGTCTAAGATTTTTTATTCACTTACAAATGCAGTTCCGCTTATTGAATGAACGATCGAGTTCAAATAATTAAAAAATAACATTTAAATACCGAATAAACGGAAGGAAAATCACGCGATCTCGTACTATTCGTTCAGAGAAATTTTAGACGTTATTTGCATTACACTCAAGCGAAAAAAATAAAAATAATAAACCACGACGTTACGAGAGTGTCGACTGCTGCGCCATAACATCGTTTTCTGATACAAATGATCGACTCAGTTTTTGAATTAAAAAAACACTTTTAAAAAGATGATTTTAATAGAAAATTAAGCAGAACATTATGACAACTTGATCAGAAGTATCTTTTTTCAATTTTCTTCTGAAATTTTACAAGCCAAAATTTTTTCATAAAATTATGGACGGTTTAAAATGATCGTCAAATATTCGAATAATCCTTATTTAAAAGTGTATAAGCTAAAATGATGTGAAAAAATCATGCACAGGCATTTCATAGATAAATTTATCACGGAGTGCCCCATTCAAATCTGTTTATTAACACATTCAACTCTTGAATGTACGATATATTCGATTATATTCGAGCCGATTAACTCACGCGTAGAGTTTTCAACCATGAATAATGTTTAGTATCAATTCACACAAATCAGAATCAACGGACAATTCAGCCGCGACCGAATTTTAGAGCCATTAGGAAAATTCAACGAGAATAGAACGAGCGAACAAGCCGAGTTGCGAATCAGTTTATTTTGAGGGTCGAGACGAAGGAGGAATGTATATGTGTTATATGCGTATGCTAGTGAGGTGCAATCTCTCATATGGCACGCAGACTATGATTTCTCTCTCTCTCTCTCTCTCTCTCTCTTTCGTTGCCTCTCTTTCTCTCTCTAGTATCAAGTTCCAATGCAACGAGCAATTAATCCCTGCATTATCGTGTATTTATTTAGGTATTTACGTTACGAACTCATCCTTTCTCGCCCGTGTGCCTTTGTGAACTTTTCAGATAAATTGAAAATCTCGTAGACCGTAAATTTCGTATACGCACCACTCGCGCGAATCGCAACTGTCATTCAATGTTTGCAAAATCATCATCGTAATAAACCATTTGGCGTTTGCCATACATACATATATATTTATATATATGTATATATAATAGCACCTTGCTATAATGCACCTGTTCGGGTTATTCATTCCTATTTATTTTTTCTGAGCATTCTTACGCTCATTGCATAATTGTCACTCGCAAGAACGAAAACTCCTGTCACTCGCATGCACGTTCCACGTCTTATGTAAGCCGCGAGAAAAATAGAACGGCTTTCCTGGTAATAAAGTAAAAATCGACGAACGAAAGATTTGGATCGCGCTCGTGCGAAGGTTGGAAAACTCTTATCGAACTGGCGACACGCGTACTACTTTTGCGCGAGGTTATGGACGTTTGCGGAGACACGCCGAAAAATTTTACATACGCCGTGTAACGGAATTGTCAATGGGTCAGTTCAAATGCAACAAATTCGTATCGAGAACTCACCTTCTCTTTTGCTCTGCCCGCATGTTTTTGCACTGTCTTTGCGATCAACGCGCCTTTGCTCTCAGCCATTTCTCACCACGTCGAATCCTTTCAAAATGAGGGAGAAAGAGAAAACTGATCCGCGTTTGATGTTTCCGTGTAATATTTTCTCTTATGCACACCGGCCAGAACTTGTGGCCAGAAGACACGAAGGAGGTTGAATAGCAAGTTTGACGCTCTATCTCTCTATCTCTCTCTCTCTCTCTCTCTTGTCCTCTTGCTCGCTCCTGTACCTCTATATCCACACACTACGTACGAAAATCACAAGTGGAACGCACGTACGGAGCCGCGGTGAGATACTGAATCCCTGCGCTCATTTAGCGCCATGTTGAGCTTGAATTCGTTCGACGTGGTGGCCGGTACAGGCCACTCCATTAATCTCTGACAGCGCGAAGTTGGCCACGCGTGCGCTCACCACGGGAGAGTTGATCGCCACTGTTCTTGAACGAAAAGAAGGGGCAGCCGATACTCGCCTCACCATCCCGTTATCCATTCGGAACAGTGGTAATCAACATCTGAAATTGTCTCTTGAGGCGACGAACTTCATACTGTTGAATATTAATTGAACTGACTGTACACAAAGCCTCCACCATTCGGGAGGACGGAATACGACTGTTATTGCGCATGCGCTTCTCTTCATTCCGATTGTTACATGTATACTTGCATATACGCACTACTACGTACACCTTTTGCTTTAAATATTTAGAGTCCGATTATTACCTATTTCGAAACTAAGTGAAATCGATGAAATAATAAGCCATGTGTAGCCTTTTTCATATATGTGAATATAATATATAATAAATGTAGGATGGTTTAATATTAGGGTCACTTTTGCGGGTACTACCTGGTACCAGTTTTCAAAATAATACCAAAATTCTAAAAATGTTCTCGTTAGGAGTTAAAAAAACAAAAGGACGTTCGTAAAAATTTTTAATTCAATTAAAAAAAGTAGAAATGGCTTACTCTAAGTGATTAATAACCAAATAATTTTAATTATAAATGCAATTAATAGATACCTATCTGATGTGCGACGTTGCGAAAGTGTACATTAGGTTCATTATAACTATCTTCTTAAATAAAAATTTAAAACTTGTTTAGTCACGAAATCGAATTAGTCGTAAAAAAGGAGAAAATAATTTAGCTGTCTTTAAAGAACTACCAGACTACCAGGGCTTTTGGATTATATAAGTAAACACTGATCGATTTGTAAATGATTTTATTAATAAATTATTTTTTTATTCTGTGATGAGGATTGCTCGAAATAAACAAATTTTTCGTGATAAAAATTCACTTTAACAACGGAAACAGGCGGACAGTACACGGATGTAATAATATATATCTGATAATAGAAGATGTTCATAGACTAATTCCCTTACTTAAATGGTCTATCCAAAATTACAATTGACAAAAGTGTACGTGTCGCGGGGCGCGCGGAATATTTATAATTAAAATTTCCTTAATTATCTATTAATTCATTATCATTATTTTTAATACGATACTCTTCCGCGCGAACCGCAATTTACAAATCGCAGATTGGGAATTTATATATTTGGACCTGTACATGTCATTATACTCATTGTACCTAATATAAATTTGCTTTAGCTTGGAAAAATTGGATAAGGCCATAACCAAACTGGCGACAAGAGGCGCCAGGTCCTCGACTCTACCATAATTACTATTTTTTCCCTTATAAAACCAATGCTCCTCCACATTCATTCGGAAATTCATTCCTATCCATACTCACGATCACATAGTTAATTGGTAATCCTTCTAATCGATTTATCAGTCTCCCCATCAACTACATTATCTGATTTATTTTCGTTTCCAAGTTCAATTTCTTTTCCTTTCGTTATATTTCAAATAGTCTAAATATGCGTTCATGACTTCAATACAATTTAAGAGTGCAAAAGCAAAAGTATGAACAAGTGTGTATATATTATTAAAATCATAGTGATAATTTGATATTGATAATATAAGTGATTTTATTATCCATCAATTTCACACTTTATTCATCATGAGATATTTTGCGCAATGGTAACTTTAGAGACAGAAATTAAAGTCACTTTTTAATATATGATTTTTCATTTTGATTCGTTAGGTATGAATTCATGTTGATATATTCTTTTTTCGTGCAAAAAAAAAAACAAACTTTAGAGATGGCTGGAATAATTATCATTAATTCATTAATGATAAAAAACATATCATTTGACTGCAGTACAAGCAGGTTGAATGAGTAAAAAAATGTAGAATTATTAAATGTGTCTTCTCGCGTTTTTCCCTTTCTCTCACACTTACACTCACTCTCACTCTCTCGTTCTCTTTCTCTCTCTTTCCCCCTTTCTCTCTATTTTTGTATAGCATAGCTTAGTGCGTAATATTTGAGATGCACGAAATTAAATAACAGTAAATTTACGCATATAATAGTTTATTCATCCGCTATATAAAAATATCGGAAACGCAAATCTTACGAAACATATTAGGTTTATCGCTATGATATACTGTTAGTTTTTGTACAATTATTTGACATTGATTATCACTTCTGCACATCAACTTATGAAATTTTTTCCAAAGTTCATTTTATATTATAATCACATTACTGAAATAGTCCTCAATATTGACGTTTCACGTTTGTAATTTATTTACAACGTGACAATTAACTTTTTAACTGTTTAATAGTTAATTTTTTATTTGTGCAATAGTCCTGTTAATTTCTTCATTTTACTGAATGACGTTTGTAAAATACATTCATATAGTAATTTTTTGGTTTATTTCTTGTATACAAATATATTCTCAAAAAATTCGAATACATTCTTTATGTCACATAATCATGATTGTAAAGGACGTCGATGTTTACTTTCACAGTACTTAAATAGTCTAATTTCTATACGTCATGACATTGCGCGTGAACATTTGCATTCACAGTTAAAAAGTTAATAGCAATGTAATTTAAAACGGGAATAGATTTCTGCTTGATCTACTTTCACAATATTCTTTTTTTACTCCACCGAATTTTTTTCCTTTTTCTGATCTAGAAAAAAAAGCTCAATTATTCGAGCATTGTACATTCTTCTTAACCATTTCTTTATTTTCTGTCCCAAAAATCACAGAGGCATAGCGCACCTCAATGTATGGTGTAAACCTGTACAAAAGTTGTTCCTCGTTTACGCTATACTTATTAATGGTACAATAATAATGTATTTAAAATGTAACTTATATAACCTTATTACTGATTAACGACGGCTGCATTCCAGCGTGACCAGCCTCTGGCCGACTGGAGCTAACAGACAAATATGCTCCATCAATTGTAAAACTGCAGTCTCCCGCGCCAAATCCATTAATATCTGATCTCTCATCTTCTATGCAACACCACTAATACTCTAGCTATATACTCTATATAAAATATTGTTAGTATAACTAAAACGTACTGTGTCTAGCTGGAATGCAGCCCTATTTATGCCATTTTAATTTATTATTCCGTTCACACTCCTCTTCTATCTATTAATTTTCTTTTGTTGTTGCACAGACGAATTTACAGTCAATGATTTACCGATAATTTTCACCATTAACTGCAGTCTGTCATTGGTCGGTCGATTAATTTGATTCCCGCTTCACTTTACGTCGTAATTATTGTTTTATAATATGAATTTTACACTCATACAACAGTATCGAGAACCTTCTTAAGATTCTAGTTACCAGATTCTCCATCTTCATGTTTTCTCTTCTTACCCCTAGCAGGAGATACTTCTGTCAAATGTATATAATATATTAGTTTTAAATCAAATTAAATCAGTGAAAATTAATTGCTGAATGTTCTCACTACCTTCCTCCTCTTCTGGTTCATCGTCATCATTTTCTGCATCATCATCATCATCTTCTTCTTCCTCTTCTCCTTCCATATAATCTTCTTCATCGCTATCATCCTAGACACGAAAAAAAAATTATTTCTTGTACATTCAACTCGTATACAATAAGCCACTAAAATTAATTTACTCACTCCAATATCATCTTTGTAAACTGCATCTAAACCTACAACGCAATCATCTAAATCATCGTCATCTTCTTCATCTGACACTGCAAAAAAATTATAATTTAGTTTGTTGTTTTTACAGAAAAATATGTATAGACCAACTTACTCTCTTCGCTATCCTCTTCTCCATCTTCATTTCCATTAACCTCGTCATCATCACCTTCACTATCAACTTCACAGTCATCTATATCGAATCTAGAAATATAACATCACATTTGGTATAAAACTTGTCATTAATAAATACACAATCTAATTCCCTATTTGTACTTACCCATCAAGAAATCTGAGACTTGGTATGAGACTGAAGACTTTCTCCCTATAATTATCTATATTTGTCACATCATTATTAAACAAGTCCAAATTTTTCAAATTTTTAAACTCCTCCTATGAAAATTACATAATAATTAGATTATATTAAAATATTTTTATACATTTTCAATAAATTATTATATCTTACCAATGGCTGTAATGTTTCAAGATCTTTGATCTTATTACCACTAAGATTCAGATGAGTTAATTTTGGACTTGAGTGAAGAAGATTAAGTCCACTGGAAATTCTGTTGTCGCTTAGCTCCAACTATTTGCAACAAAAAAATTATTATAGAATGTCCAAATATAGATATATGTAATTAAATGAATTTGAATCAAAATACCTTCTTGAGACTCGACAATTTTGGAAAACCTTTCAAACTGGTAAGACCAACATTGATGAGGCTTAAGGACTCCAATGCTACAAATTCATCTGTCAAGCCTACAATATTTGTGCTCCGACAATTGTCCAAGACAAGCTCTGTGATCTGCGACACAAGACAATTACCAAATATATATAAATTCGTGAAATAAATAATATTTTTCGATAATTTTGATGGATTCTTATTTATAAACAATAGTTTATTTTTAAATCAATAAATTCAAACGATATTAAAGTGAAAAACTAGTAATCAATAATTTTCGTATCGGCTACAACGAAATTATCATTTTATGAACGGGAATATGAAAAATACGTCAATCGTCGATCTAATTTACACAATATTAACAAGAGATGAACTATTTTATTGATCGGGAAAGAGAAAGGTGAGAGAAAGATAGAAAGAGGAGGGGAAGAGAGAATGAAACGTATGGAAAAGTATCAGACGGGAAAGGGACTCCGTATGCGAGAAACATGAGGGTTGCACCCATGCATGCCGCGTCTTGTTTAATATAACCTACATTACCAAATTCAATCGAGAATAATGATGAATTGGACCAGATTTCTTTTCTTTTGAATAAAGCCTCTTAATATAATTAAATTTTAATTCCATCACGACAAAGCAAATTAAAAAATTAACTGTAACTGTAACTGTAACTTGAAACTGTGAGATTGTAGAAAGAAAAATTTTCGAAACTAAGAAATTTCGGTTGCCATCGGCATTTTTTCGTTTCTTTTGCAGGATAAACAAGCTTGTAACTTGTCTTATCTTATGTTAGACTAGATTCTGCCGATGGTTTCAACTGAACGACTGCATTTATTGCATTCGTTGATCGGAATAATAGACCTTCGAAAAATATCATGTTTTGAGAGATCAAATCAGCAACTACTCATGCAGTACGACTTTCCGCCTAATAATAACATCAATAATACTTTCATGGAATTAATATTTAATCTTCGGAGGGTATTTTATAACTATTTTAAATAAATACACTTTTAAACACAGAAGTTGAAGAAAAAATTACTGTGACGAATAAATTAAACTCGGTATAGAATACCTATTTTAAAAACAAATTTTTAAATCGAACACATGAGTTATTAAAATAAAAAAAAAAAATAAAAAAAAAATAGGTATTGTAAGTTATATGATATATAGTAGTGCAATTGCGTAATGACGCTCTCGTTAGTGGCTACGGTCCTGCTGAATCAACCGCATCACACCACGTTCAACTTTTCAATGTTGGCGCGTCAACACGCCCACACTTTATAACGAAAAACAATATACCGCTACTAACACAACGAAATATGGAAGAACAATCGCACCCCTTCGATAAATCGGCAAAGAAAATCCATTCTCAGTCATAAAATAGGTAGTTGCGCGCGTTATTTTCGATATCATTCAAAGTCACACAGAACGCGCACGAACCTGCGCCAATTATCGTCGAGCATAGTGGACTCGTCCAATATGGCGACCATGTAGATAAACCAACATGCCACGCGAAATGGAATATTGTTCACGGATATACCGTTTTATTTATATATCTGAGAAATATGTACAAATTTTCAAGTAACAAACAAATTCTACGTGATGCACATGACTCGTGTGTGTTAATAGTACAAAATTTAGACGTGTAGTTTTACGTGTACACGTCGAGAATTCGCCGGTGTATAGAAGCACACAATGGCGACGTCCATTCGCACGCGCATAACATAACACGGTTGCGGCACCATTTCTTCTATACCGATTTCACACGATAAACGTTCAAAATTCGTTATCCTAAGGACATGAGAAAAAAAGAATAAATAGTAATATTGCATTTTAGGGAAATACGTATATATTCCTACACTATTTAATGTATCGAAGTAATTTTTCTTTTGTATTTTTACAATGAATCGCCATATTTTTTATGCGATACACGAATACGTGAGTGCATCACTTAAACACAGTAAATCAATTCCCTCAAAAATTGTCAAAACTACCGTCGGTATACAACAAGCCATAATGTTTATTTTTTAAATGAATTTCATAGAACTTTTAATTTTTTCTTTATACTGAAAAGGAGAAACCATCTAACAGATGAGCTAAATGAACTAGTTATCAGAAAAGTAGAAAAGTTTCGATATAACGAAGTAAATAACCGATGGGATAGATCGTGAACGATTTGTCAAAGTACTAAGAGGGCATATGTTGCAAGACGCGCTAAAATCATTTACTTTTCGCCGTTATGAGCTACATATTATTACGTATTACATATTGAACGATCTGATAAAATTATATAAATAAATACACGGTGAATAATATGATGTATAAATGACTAATGAACAATCACAAGTTTAATCAATAATTGATAAGTATTAAAGATATTGAATATATAAATATGTACTTGATTTGAAAAAATTTGCTCGAAATGATTATCGCGTTAGTACAAAATTTCACTACTAAATTTTTAATCATATTTTCAAATAAATTAAGTTACATATGAATGTTAATAATTTATTAATAATAACGAAATTTTAATAAGAATAGAGATGCTGTAAACACAATGAGAAATGAATTGCGTCTCCATTGATTAAACACATTCTACTTTCTATGCCAACGATAATTTCGTACATAATATTACACAGTAGATTTACTTTAAATATTAACTTGAACAATAAACTTGCAAATATTCCATATTATAGATCCGTATCAAAAATTTATTAAATATTAAAAAATTATCACCTGCCGATACACGACACCTAATAGAACGTAGTTATACAGCTTGGAAAATTTTTGTATACCCCACCAAGGAAATCACCATAGAAGAGAGAAGAAAAAAAATTCTTCATAAATCATAATCGGCTCATTTGAAAATGTCTCCATTCATACGAATTTCTATTTCGTTAAATAGGAAAGTGCATACGATAAAATATGTTGTGAAATTCAATAGGTCTATACTGAAAAATCTCACTGATTACGAAATACGCCACGTTTTGAAGTGAAACAGCAGAAAATCGAGAAAATCTGTCGAAATATGAATTATCGGGAAATCGTTAAAGATCGGTTGCTCTTATTGGTAAAGATATTAAGCACACGCGACTAACGTACACACGCACGCCATAGTTGTACGCGTTTACAGCAACATATACGTACACATTTTTTTTACACTCGATGCACATAACATCACTTGATAAATCGAAGCCACGCGGTCGTGATGATCAAAAAAGCCGAAACATCGCGTTACTTGTAAAAGTACGAAATATACAGTTTAATAAAGGAAATGCGTTGGCGTTACCAAGCGTGTTGCATGCGTGCGTACCATCCTTTCTTGATATACATATTTTTCTGAACTTTTCGGTACTTAGCCATTACTTTGACACGCTTAACTTGCACGGGGCCGATAATTCGAGGCTAGTTACCTTCTATCGTTCACGTCCCGGTTAATAGGCGACAAAACTACGAATCTTTATTATATTTTTCACTGCGTTATTTCTCAAGTTGTACTCACCTCACCGGGATTCCTTCCTCGCTTCTCAAGCTCTATTCGTTTCTCCATGGTTGGATAACGATCGAATATCTACACAATACGGGATCAGAGAGAAACAAAACTTCGGAATCTCGCACGAGATTCAACAGCAGCACACTTGCGTTTCGCACGATTCTCGCGCGCACGAAGCACTTTACCTTCACGACGAACCGGGCTTTAATGACGGGACGGACCACGGGCACAGACCAACAAGCCAAGCGCGAACGGTCGAAGCACACACCAAGTCTACTCTACAGTCGTAGAAATGTAGGGTACATAGAGTAGTCTCTACCCATATGCCACGCTAATGAGAACTGACACCTGCTGGTAGAAAATCAAATTAATACTGACTGTACAGTACAGTGTTTACAATGATTTTCTATATTAACAAATTAAATAATACCGTAATTATAAATATAAATATAAGTATTATTGTATTAATATTCACGAATAAAATGAAAAATAATTGTGGCGTGTCAAAAATTTAAGAATGGGTCGTTGTGTATTAAAAGGATTTCAAAGTAAAACTAGTAAAAAATTAATTGTTTTATATTTTACATTTAAGAAAAAGTAACTATATATTACCAGATAAATCAATAAAATTGAACCTCAAAATATAAAATTTAAAGATGTCCTGGAGTACGCAAGTTATACCAGAACGTTACAAACAATTCGTGACTCTTTCTCAATTTGAATCTGTTATTGCAAAAAAGAATTGCCAATAGGCCTAGTATTAAAAACGTAGAGAAACCATTGCAAATTTCACGAAATGGTCTTTGTAGTATGACGTAATAGCTGGCCAAATTTAGTTTCAATTCGATAAACCGTTTAGAAGTTAATTTGTTTCAAAGTTTGCATATTTTAATACGTATTCTTATGAGATGCTGGAAAAATTTCAATTTGTTGAGTTTAAACTTCATAAAAGAGGAGCGACAGTGCTGCCAAGTGCCAGTTGTTCTCATTTGCTAAAAAGTGCAAAAATACCCGCGCACGCTTTTCATTCTTCTCACCCCTTCGTTATACGATTTAGACGCAATGGTTGAGATTCTTTGAAAAATAAACTGATTTGAATCACTGCCTATATATGCATAAAGTCAGTACATCTAAAACGGGAAAGTTGACATTATCTAGCATCTAGCATTACTTATCGAAAAATCATTCGTGAGTTTCCGTTGAGACGTAGTTGTTCGTCGATATCCGACTACAGCGCCATCAGCTGGACAAGTTGATTACTACAATAGAACCGCGCATAGTTTATTTTTTGAACAAAATAGTGAATTTGGCTTATCAAATTTGTTGTGGACTAAAAGTTGAATTTAAATAATCAAAGATAATTTAACAACTTTTCAAAGTTTTATATAAATTACCATTTCAAATTAATATATATATATATATATATATATATATTACATTTTATTTTTGAAATTCAAATTAATAAAAAAAAAATATAAATACACCCTTCTTATATATTTCCCTAACATAGGTACGTCCTTCTTTTTGATTAAAAATTGTAATCTACTTCATGATTAAACATATATACACACATTGGATACACCGTCAATCATCCGTGTACGAAATCATAATCTTATGCCTATTATACGATATACATATATAAAAATATATTTATGGTGCAAGGTACATTTATAAGAATGAAACTGAGTTATCAAAAACGATCATTTATCAAAATTATTTCATTATTATTCAATGATAAAATATTGTGAATGATGATAGTGTTGAGGCGATAGCACCTCTTTGAGAGTATCTCGCGACACGAATCGCGATTTACCTCTACACTACTCTACATGTAGTGAGCCGAAGTAACCGCGAAAGGGTTTGCTAGGATCAATAAGTACGTGCCCGCCGATTCAGTCGCTGACTTTCGTTCTTGCTCGCTCCTTTACAATTTTCTCCTAGAGCGAACCAATAGTAACGCGTGTGTTGCTCTTCCAAGTATCTCTCTCATGCCTTATTCTACAAAGTACGTACTAAAATCAACGGTGCTCAAATAAACTGCTTTCTACATGTGACTGCGTCTGCGTACTCGTCGTCATCTCCCAAAGGCTCCCTAGTCCCCTAGTTTCCTAATACATTACAGATTCTTAGGTTGCTTACAAATGTTTGAGTACAAGCCGATTTTTCAGTTTACTCGTATGGAACAACGATATAATGATACTGGAACTCAATTGTTTTGTTAAAACTTTAACATATATATTCAGATGCTTTCATGATTCAATTTTAATGTTTATCATTTCTCTTGAGAGTTCAAATTACGGAAAATAAGTGATAACTATCATATATTCTTATTGTCGATAAAAAAATAATATGTGAAACTGCAATACTTTGTATACAGTTTTTGACCATTTAAAAACAAATACTGAATCAGATCAAAGCTTTGTATTATGTAATGCATAAAACTATAGATAAGAATTTTACGATTACATTCTGTAATCAAATTCTTTCTTCAAATTATAATATAAAATGAATGTTATATGAAAAATTGTCTATATTACCACTATACTTTGAATTTACAATTTATGCATTCTGATATTTATACAAATTTAACCAACCGCAAAAAATAATTTATCAAACTTGAAAGTTTTATTCATACCATCATCCAGATAGTTTATGAGAGAGTATTATTCATTATGTGTATTTTATCGATCTATGTTCTGCTATTACACGCATAACGCATAACCTGGGTTCTTAATTCAATAACTAAGTGATAAATTTGTCTATAACAAATTATAATTCATTGATGTGTCAGGATTCAGGAGTAATATTTTTCAAGATTTATGATATTTATGTTTTTATTTTTGTACTATGAAAAATATCATGTAAAATTTTAACTTCGCTGCAACAGGGTCAGATATTGACTTACAGTGCATTTCCTACTATTTTTTAAAATTTTAATTGATGTTACGAAAATATATTCGTATAAGTAAAAAAATTCATATGCCATATTTTCACATTGATCATATGCATGCTGTTATATATATGTATATGCAAATAAGTATACGACCAATTAAATTACCGGCTATAAATAGTATCATCCATCTCACTGTACTACCCAGGATATCTGTTTACGTATACATATACGCCTTGCAAGCTAGGTGCTCACTTGGTCGAAACCTTGTCATATTCATTAGCTACACGCTATACTAACCGTCTATTACTTAGCTTTCGCGAATGCGCAGTTACGAGTATTCCACCTGATTGAAACACATGGATTCATTGCTCTGAAGTGAAATATACAAAATATATTATAAATATATTATTTCATATTAATTGGCAAAATGTAGAATATAATAGTGATGTTAAATAAATAAAATTTCATTGATGAAAAATCATTATATCTTGATAAACAATGAATATAATCTATTACAATAATTGGTGATAAAACAAACTTATAGTTACACTCAACTGTCATTTTTTTAAAAGTTAATTATTGATGGTTATTATATTTTACTTTCTAGATATCTGATAAATAATAAAACAATATTTAATATCTAAAGCTCAACTGTGTTAGAAAGATTTCTCTCTGAAAAATATGGATGTTGTTTTATATGCTTTTTTGTAGATTTTTGAGGTGATTTGGTGAAAAATTTTGATATTTTCTGTGTTTGCGGGATCTCATCTTCTTCTTTCTCTTCCCATTCTACTTCTACTGCTTCTGATTCAAGAATTTTACTAGCAGTAGACCAACTGAATCTCACAATTCTGGAGAAACCAAAAATTGGATCCACATTTGCTGCTAGCCATTTTTTGGTTTCTGGATCATTAGGGTATCCGCTACCAATTTTATTTTCGTTTTCTTCAGTTTCTTCATCAAACTGCCAAGCTCGCAATGCATGATCCCTGGATACCTTTGCGCATATACTAGCAGCACTCACAATTGGATAGGTCGAATCAGCTTTTTTTGCTACTATTATTTTTATCCCAGGAAATATACCTTTTAATTTGGCTTGATATTTTTCTGGGGGACCTACTGTATCTACATATACTTCAGCAACTTTGACTCCAGAATCTATTGCTCCTTGAATTAAACTTATTGCAGAATTCATAGATATTTCATTCAGAGATACTTTAGAAAGCCTTAACATATTGGTAGATATAACATTTGGAGAGATAACATCAACTGCCCAACCCATTTGATCTAATTTTGTTCCTATTTCATCAAATATTTCATCTCTTTTGCTCTCTGTTAAGCTTTTTGAATCGGCACAACCAAGATCAACAAGTAATTTCTTCTTGGATAAGGGAATATAGCTTATTCCATAAACCATAGGTCCCAAAACAGGACCTCTTCCCGCTTCATCAACACCCAATTCGCAAGGTTCATCTTTACATATTTGGGGTATCTAAGAAGAAATGAGAAGAATATATTTTATATTGATTGGTTATTAATTTAAATTCAGAATTTTTGAAATTACCATACCTCAGAAAAATAAACATTGCTTATAGACTGATCGCACTTTTTAAAATAAGTTGTCAAATTCTCTCTCGATGTGATTTTAAATTTTTCTTCACTCGACTGAGATTCCAGTGACTTTTTTTTCTTGTTAGAATTATCATAATTTTCCTCATCAGTCTCTCTTTTCATGATGATTTGTCTGTAATTATTTATTTATGTATCAATTATTAATATATAAACAATCACTCCCTAACCTCACTATGTTCGGATTAACCGCCGGAATTACCTGTACGCAATATTACCAACCTTTCGTGAAGAGACGTTCAAATTATTACTTTGATTTCAAATAACTGATTCAAACGAATCAGTAATTGAGTACTTACCAGGATCTTAATTTATTTCGACAATAATTCGAGGTAGTGTGAGATGAGCGTCATATACAGTAAAGATATTGTGGAATTTGATATTATCAAAATTTGAGAAAGGAAAGTTTTTTATAAACCACAATTAACAATAAACTTTTTTAATCATTTAAGAGTAATTTTTATTGCTATTTTTATATTTGGTATCAAATTTAGCCACTGATTAGATACGTAATTAAAATTAGTATAGAAATTTCAGTCAAATACAAAATAGTATCGGATCTCATATAAATACTCTGTGGAAGTCTAAAATCATTATATTCGAACTGATCAGCTGTCAATAGTGCACCTCGTAAGCGCTCGTAAGCACTTGGAAGTGTTGTGTTGCACGTGGACTACATGTGTAATCTCCAACATCGAAATTCCACGATTTTTGACGAAGATCTCCGACTTTACTTACGCTAGGTCGTGTAATTAGAAATAAGAAAGCATGCGTTCAAAACTGAAAACTTAAATTCAATTTTGCTTTAAATTCGGGATCTTCTGGGGTTGGGGTTTTACAGTCGTTTCATTGTATTTTATATGAATTCACTGAATCAGATGTATTTCATTACTTTCCTATTTTATATACTGAAATTGCTTACATAGAATGAATATTTAACCAATCAAAATAAAATATTTGATTGATTTACTATTAAAATAACTGCTATAATTTGAAAAATATTTGGTGAATACCAATCACGACAAGAAAATAAAATATTAATTAGTATATTTTACTTGCAATTATTAAAATTCTGTGTATTCTGTGTTTAATTTAGAAGAAATTAACGTTGTTCGTCTTAATTGTTATTATTAACTGAATTATGAAGTGTCATTATGAAGTATTGGGTGTTGCTAGAGATGCATCTGATGACGATATTAAAAAAGCATATAGAAAGTTAGCCCTGAAATGGCATCCAGACAAAAACTTGGATAATCCAGAAGAAGCAAAAGAACAATTTCAAATTATTCAACAAGCATGGGAAGTACTGAGTGATCCACATGAACGTTCCTGGTATGATAATCATAGAGAGGCAATACTGAAAGGGGGTATTGGAAAAGATTATACAGATGATTCTATAAATTTATTCCCATACTTTTCTGCTTCCTGCTTCAAAGGATATGGAGACGACGAAAATGGATTTTATACTGTTTACCGAAAAGTTTTTGAAAAATTGGCTGCAGAAGATGCTGAATTTTCTAAAGATGAATCTGATGTAGAAGTTCCAGGTTTCGGAGATTCTAAAAGTAATTATGAAGAAGTTGTTCATAATTTTTATGCATATTGGCAAAGTTATGTAACAAAAAGATCATATGCGTGGTTAGATCCGTATGATATCCGTGATACTCCAAATAGAAAAGTATTACGTATTGTTGAAAAAGAAAATAAGAAAGTTCGTGACAAAGCCAAACGTGAACGAAATGAACAAGTGAGAAATTTAGTTATATTTATACGTAAACGTGATAAACGTGTCCAAGCTCATGCTGCAAAGTTAGCAGAGCGAGCAATAGAAAATAAAAGAAAAGCATTAGAATATAAAAACCAAAAACGGTTAGAACGCCAGAAACAACTTAAAGAGCATGCTATGTCAGATTGGACTAAATTTTCAAATATTGAAGATGAACTAAAAACTATTGAAGCTAATCTTGCTGCAGAATTTGGCGAACCTTTATCATCTGACAGTGACAGTGATAATGATTATAATGAAGATGCAAATGCACTGTATTGTGTAGCATGTAACAAAATATTCAAAACTCAAAGAGCTTTCATCAATCATGAGAATTCTAAAAAACATAAAGAAAATGTAGCAGCTGTAAAGAATGCTATGCTTAATGATGATGAATATTATTGTGATAATCAGAATGAGAGTAACAATATAGTTTCTGAGCCAAATGTAACTCCTGTAAAAGAAAATCTAGCTACAGATTCACAAATTCCTGAATTTTTAAAAACTGTTGAAAATAATAAATCAATAAATTCAAATGATAAAGAGGAGGATGATTCTCTGGAAGAATTGCTTTCAGATAGTAGTGAAAATGGAAATAGTTGTAGCAATAATGAAAAGGAAACAAGAAATAATGATCCTCTAAATTCAAAACATGTTTTGGGTGGTGATTTTATTTTTCCATCAGCATCTGTTGTAACAAATGAAGAGTCAAAGCAACCAACATCAGAAGATGAATTTTTATCTGATCAAGAAGATGAAGTAGAAATTAAACATAGCAAACCAAAGAAAAAACTGAAAAAGAAAGCAAAACAACAAACATTTAAAGAATTTATTAGTGATGAAGAGATTGAAACAGATGAAATGTTGCTAATGTCTAAAAAACAACGTAAAAAACAACATCGGAACAATGCTATTAATGAAAAGAGGTCAATTATAAATAAAAATGAAGTAGAAGAACATGATGATGACAATTTAAACAATGATAGAGTGAATGACATTACAACCAATAGTACATCGAATACTGGTACGTCAGAAATAAGTAATAAGAAAACAAATTCAAAATTAGATAAAAAACGTAGAAATAAGAAAAATGAAAAACGAGATGAATGTGATTCTGGTGAAACAGAAAATTTAACAAATTCTTGTGTTACTTGTAAGAATACATTTCCTAGTAGGAATAAATTATTTGAACATTTAAAAAAAACAGGACACTCAAGATATACTAAATCTAGTGAACGTAAAACTTGATAAATTTTTCAAATAAAAATGTAAAATATTTATAATATTAATATAACACTGAATGGAAAAATATTTGCTTTGTTAATTAAATTACTGTACTTAATAAACAAGTTTGAGAAATACTTGCAAAATATTGATTTTTTATTTTAAAAAATGTTAACAAAGTTTTTTTATCAATTATCACTGCATTAGTACTTTTTATTATTTAAAATAAAATTTATTTGTATTATACAAAAATAATATTCTCAAAGTTATTTTGGTTCTTTTAGTTGGACTAACAATTTGTCTTTGGCAACATTTTCACCTGTTGTGCATAAAATATGATCCACAATTCCATCAGTTGAGGCTCTAACGATATGCTGTAAAAGAATAATGCAATCAAAATCTTTCCATATTTTATACTAATTATTTTTTTCATAAAATTCATTTTTCATTAAATTCATATACCTCCATTTTCATTGCTACTATAACTAAAAGTGGATCTCCTTTTTTCACTAAATCTCCTTGCTTACAGAGCAATTTATCAATAACTCCTGGCATTGGACTTAAAGCAGTGAAAGCGTTTGTTTCTACTTCATTTTTCAATGCTGTCATAAATTTGGGAAATGGAATCTTCAGTTTCCATTCTCGGTCCTATAATTATCATATGAAAATTTGAATGCAAGTACAAAAAATGAAAATTTTCTGAGAACAGCAATTATACAAACATTAGTGAATATATGCAGCTCTTGGCCAATCAAAATGAAATTTGATTTGACTATTTTACCATCAATTTCAGTGGTCAATTTCAAGGTATTATTATCTTTTTTTAAGGATCCTGTTACTTTATGCCATGGACCACTGTTATTTATTCTTATTAAATAAACATCAGGTTCAACATATTTCACTGCAATTTGAATGTCTTCATTTTGAAACTTGAAATTTAGTGATCGTTCTAAAGCATGATGCAATCTCAGTCCAACTTCAGTAGTAAAGGGATTAAAAGGATCTTTTGTTTTCAGCCCTAAATTCAAATTATTCATTTCTTCTTGTAACAAAATGGCAAGAGCTGCCTGTACAACTACATCATCAGAAATATACAGCTCTGAAAACAGATCGTTTTTGTTCTCTTCAATAAATCCAGTATGTACTTGTCCTTTCACAAAACTAGGATGTTCACAAAGATCTTTGATAAATTCAATGTTGGTATCCAAGCCTGCAATCTATTTATTTTATTTGTCATAATGAAAGAACAAAAATGCTTAAATATACTGAGTATGATGGTTAGATAAAAGCCTACATTGTATTCTGCCAATTTTGTTTTAAGAATATTTAATGCTTCGGATCTATCTTTTCCCCAAACTACTAATTTAGCTATCATTGGATCATAATGAACCGATACTTCATCATTCTGTCGTACGCCAGTTTCTACTCTTATGTTATCGGTTATTTTAGGTGTTTGTAAATACGAAAGATGTCCCGCTCCTGGTAAGAAAGAATTTCGTGGATTCTGCAAAAAGTCATGAAATAAAGTAGTAAGAAGTGTTTTGTCATCAAAAGTAATAAAATGATTGCTTTTTAACTACTTCAGCGTATATTCTAGCTTCAAGAGCATGTCCTCGAATATTAACTTCTTCTTGAGTAAGTGGAAGTGGCTCACCAGCAGCTACTTTCAGTTGCCATTCAACAAGATCTAATCCAGTGATAGCTTCTGTAACTGGATGTTCCACTTGTAAACGAGTATTCATCTCCATGAAATGAAAATTGTGTGTATTTTTGTCCATTATAAATTCTACTGTTCCTGCTCCTACATAGTTAACTGCTTTTGCAGCTCGTACTGCTGCAGCCCCAAGTTGTTTGCGTAATTCTTGAGAAATCCCAGGCTATCAGAAATTTACAGAAAATTTAAATATTTTGATTTACTAAATGTAAAACTAATGATACCTACTGCTGGGGCTTCTTCAATTACTTTCTGATGTCTTCTTTGTACAGAACAATCTCTTTCAAATAAATGAATTGCATTACCATGCATGTCGGCAAAAACCTGTACTTCTATATGTCTTGGTTGAGCTATATATTTTTCTAATAAAACTGCTGAATCACCAAAAGCTTTCTGAGATTCAGTGCGAGCAGATTTCAATGCTTCGTTAAAATCATCATCACTGTGAGCAATTCTCATTCCTTTGCCACCACCACCACGAACTGCTTTAATCATTACTGGAAAACCAATTTTCCGAGCTTCTAATAATAACTTAGAATCTGATTGATCACTACCATGATATCCTGTTATAATAATAAGAATATACACAGAATTCATTTTATAATTCTACTATTGTCACAAATTACCTTTAATGATAGGAACTCCTGCCTCAGCCATAATCTCTTTAGATGTATTTTTTATACCCATGTCTCTTATAGCTTTAGCAGGAGGCCCAATGAAAATAATATTCTCTTTTTGACATAGTTCGGCGAACTCTGTATTTTCTGAAAGGAATCCATAGCCAGGATGTATGGCATGACATTTAGATTTTTTAGCAATTGAAATAATTTTATCCTGACATAAGTAACTTTCCGTAGATGGTGCAGGTCCAATATAATATGCTTCATCAGCTAAATCAACATGCATAGAATTTCGATCCACATCACTGTAAATAGCTACAGTTTGCACTCCTAATTTTTTAGCTGTTTTTGAGATTCGACATGCTATTTCTCCTCTATTGGCAATTAAAATCTGTGCAGAAAAATTTTTTTATAAACATGACGTAACATATTAGCAAATGAAAATATTTAATTTTATTGAAAAAAATAGTTAAAATAATAACTTTATTTATTTTTTGATATGGAACAGCTGGATTAGTGAAATTTCTCCCTGTAATAGAGGTTAGGTGATTCCTAAAACATGAATTTAATTGTGATTGTTTCTCTCTTCTATTTAGTAATTTTTGGTTTCACTCACCTATTTAATAATGTTCTAAATGTTTCAAAACGAAACATGTTGCTGATAACTCGTATAAAAATATTGCAAAATTTAAAGGATACAAGACAATAAATGCTCTAATATAAAATGATTATACTTAAATACTATTTACATTATCATTCGTATTTACCGAAGCTAGAAACAAAGATAAACTCATTATGAGGCAATCATGAATATGTAATAATTCGATAAGAATCCGATAAAAAAATTCATTACACCGAAAATAACATCTTCCCGAAATTCCATGATTAATTTATCATTAGTAATAATATACTCTTTGTATTATTTTCTAGTATGAATGAAAGCTTGATTAAAATTAAATTGAAATTGTTTTTCACGAGAAACAGAAATTCTGAAGTTAATTGATTTCATCTGTTAAATAAATTAGGTTAGGATTACTTCAAATGTTCTTAAATCATTTTATTTCCAAAATATATTTTAAAAATATTTCAAGCAATTAGACAATAAATTCATTACTTCTACTCACAACTATATATCTCTGTACAAAATTCTCAATGAATTACAAATATTTTATAAATAAATTCATAGTATTTGAGATTAAACAAAAGTCGGCAATGTTTTACAATTCTTGAGTTTCTTTCTAAGTGGTTCATAGTCACAAACTTCAATTTCAGATTCTGAAGAAGATTCAATTTCCACGATTACATTATTTTTATTTTGTACATCTAATTCTAATACTTCATCATCTTCTCCAGAACATACATCTATATCCGATTCTAAATCAATTTCATTTTGTTTTGAAATACTCTTACTATCAGAAATTCCTGAATCATCAATATCATTTGATTCTGAATTACTTCTCGGTTCATTACTATCACTATTATTTGATGTATTATATTCATTTTCCATTACGTCAGTATATTCAAGTGCTAAACTATTTTCATCAATATTAATATTATCTTCTGATCTTGATTCTTGATCTTGATTGGTATTTATATTTATATTATTATCCTGTGATTCTATTATTTGCATATCAGATGTAGGCAAATTATTATTTGCTCTGGGACATAAAACTTCATTTGTAACATCTGTTAATGATGCAGGCTCCTTATTATGAATGACATCATTTAAACAATACAACATATCAAATGATTTCAATAATTCTAATCGAAAAGTTAAGAAAAATTTAACTTTTAGACAGCATTTCATGCATATACGAGATGTTTTTTCTATACTTGTTATCTGAAATTTGAACAATGTAACAATTATTCAACTACTATAATATTTTTCAACAAAATCCATCATTTCTATTGTGAAACTGCTTACTTCATGGTTAATAAATAGTTCAATCCCATGAAAGATTTTAATTTTTTTAATCCTTGACGCACATGAATTTGAACTTAATTCTTGTTCTATTTCAATATCATCAGTAAAAATATTTTTGCTATTTGTTGATTGTATATATTTATGACATACGCAGCAACCATTACGTTGCTGTAATACATAGAATGAATATAATTATTTTCTGTTCCTCCCAAAAATTCAACAATGGGAAATTTTATAGAAATTAAAATCATTTAGGTTATTATCTGAAAATATTTTTTTTCAAGTATATGAAAATCATACCATTTTTGTTTGAACAATGAAATCAATCAATCAATAATGTTCTTCAATTTTGTATTACACGCATACCATCGTTTTAAGATTTATTGTATGTACTTATGTTATTATTACTATAATTTGATTTTTTTTGTGTTGTTATTAACAAATCGTTGCCCTTAGGCCTCAGCTTAGGTTCTCTGTATTTTTGTAGTTTAAGACTTTTACAACAGATGGCTAACAGCGGGTTGAGCTTGACTAGTAAGTAGTAATTAGTCAAAGCTGGAGCTGCTCAAAGCTCGTAAACAACGAGCCGGTTGTCCATAAAACGAATTCGTTATAATATTTCCAATTTATTGTTTTAGAATTTTATGAATTCTAATTCTATTCAAAATTTAGGGAAGAGGAAATAACTGAATCGAAAATAATGATGGAAACTAAACACGGGACATCGGCGGATGACAATCACGATGCCGTCAGTTTATCTCAATTATTTGACAATGCGTTTGAAATGTTTAATAAAATTAATCAAGCTAAAGAACCAACCAACAGTCCTGAAATTCAGGTGATTATTTGTCGATAAGTTGAATAAACTTTGTTTTAAATGTTACATTTCTCACTTAAATTTCTCAATTAAATTTCCCAGTCTGAAATTAGGAGGACAATGAATATGCTCGAAAATGCAACAAGATTGGTGTCACTTGTTGGAATGTTTAGCGACAATGAAAGCTTTGAAGAAGTGGCAACTGAAAATATAAAATATTTCTTATTACCAGCATTGCTTGGCACATTGACAACCAAAATATGTGGTACAGATGATCGAATGCATATTGTAAATGTTGCTGAAATATATTTTTTAGATTTCTTAAAAAGGGCAAAAGCCTATGGCTTAACAGATATCAGTATCCCGGAAAATAAAACAGAAACCACGAATGAAGAAAGTACAACACCTAAAAATGATATGCGACAAAAATCAGAAGCTGAATTATTGACTGAAATGGTTTTGAAATATAATTTTTCATTTTTATTTCATATAGTAACAGAATTTTCATATAAATATTCATTTCTAGGTTTGCCGTAGGAATACAAAACTTCAAAGATACAAAGAACAAAAGGAATTGGAATCACAATTGAAGATATTGAGCGAGAATTTGTCAAATCCAAATATAGATGATGAAATAAAAAGAGAATATTCCATAACACTTTTAAAATTGTATGTGAATCTTACAATTGAGGAAATAAGCTCTATAGCTGCTGAAAAGCCAATACTGGAGCATATGAAAACTCTGGGAGATGTGAAAAAATCTGACCATGTTCCCAAATTTAAAAATAATTCTTCAAAATTACAACCTATCATAATAACTAAAGATGAATTGCAGAAAAAAGTTTTTGGAGCAGGATATCCAAGTTTACCAGTTTTAACAGTTCAAGAATTTTATGATCAAAGAGTCAAAGATGGAGAGTAAGTAGAAATGTTAAGATCACATTAAATGGTATTAAAGCTTTTTGTACTATATAAATAAAATTTGTATAGTTGGCCGGATCCATCACAACGTAATCAAATGAATTCAAATTGCTTACAAAACATAGCTGAAGGTAGCTCTAATACAGAAGATTTAGAAGCTATTGAGAAAGAGGAAAAAATAGAAGCAGATGATCCTGATTATTTACAACAAGCACGTGCTATGGATGAATATAAAGACACACACCGTAGAGGCTGGGGAAATAGAGCCAATAGAAGTTAAAATCATTAATGATAGTCATTATATTTGTATAAAAAATAACATTTGATGATATTTAATACATGCAAAATGTAATTGTATGTTATTACTTTTTATATATAACAAAAATGCATATCTAACTAATTTAACAGTTTACATTAGGGTTTTGTCAATGAAATTCTTCAAATCAGAATATGAAATTATATCTCCCATATACTATGATTAATTCTATAATTGATTTACAAGTTGATATAATTTATTTAATATCTAAATTAAAAATATTCACAATTAATATTTTGAACTTGAATAACAAATAAGTACTTTGTAATTTCAATAAATTCAGGAATTAAATCAGGATCAGAAAATTTCAAGGAGTGAATTTTTGCGGAGTGTATATAGTTATGTCGTAACCGTGGCAATAGATTCCTTGGAAGATGGCGCCTGACTTGAGCAATATCTAGTATGTATGTGTGGGTAATTTTATTATACATCTACTCAAAATGTATTCATTCGTGGACTCGGACGGTAAGTGTAGACTTGTATTTAAAAATAATATGTAAACGACATGGTTTAAAAATGATCGTATGATTTATTATTCCGATGCAATTGCAAAAATGCCACAAGGTGCGAGGAAAGAAATTCAAGCATATATGAATAACTGTATATAAAAAATCCGTGTGTGAGACGTAGGTGTTATTTGAGGTATTTGATAGTGAGACACAAACGTAAAATTGTCAATGTGTTCGTTCAAAAGCAACAGGTTGTTAGCGATATTGGGATTTGAATTTTTCTCTTTGAATTCATGTAGGTATATTCTTAAACGCGTAGAATAACTGAAAATCAATTTTTTCTTATATGATATTACTCTATAAAATAATTTAATTAGTGGTAGTAATCGGAGTTAATAAATCAAATAATTTTATGAATATATTTTGGTGTCGTGTCCAGAATATATTGCAGATTCCAAAAAATATACATTCTCAAAATTATTCGATATACGAATAAACTCCTGTTAAATATTAAATATTGAAAAAACGGATTCTTTTGTTTGCAAAGTATATCTTTCTAAAGATAAAGGTTGATAAAAATATTGCGAATCATTAGCATGTAATATTTATTATTGGTATACGATGTTAGAGTATACGTCATTGATGTCCCTGCCCTGCAAAAGAATCCTGTTTACGAGTATATAGACTATTGGCTCCATTCATAAACATATTGATGCGAGACCTTGTGGTTTAGTGCGTCGTGTTTTTAACGAAAAGAGGTTATGTTTCAAAATGTATGATATGAATCTGTTTGCAGGCTCTAAAACGAAAAATATACCGTAACTACTGGAGCTATTATTACATTTTTATGGTTAGTTCCATATATAAATTGAATAATTTATTTATTATTAAATGTAATTAAAAAATAATTACTACATGCCATGGAGGTGATTTTATGAAAATTAATTCGATATAACGGTAAATATGTCAGAAGAATTTCATGGTGTTGCAATATCTATCTGATGTATTTTCTCTAGATATCTGATATTAATCAACAGCTGAGTATGTGATACATGAATCAATAAATAGTTGAAATTTCATGTAAGTGTACAAACAGTGCTGAGTGAATAAAATATTTGCAAAAATGGCATCTAACATCAGAAGTATGGAAAAAAGCCATGGTGCTACTTTTGGAAATGGAGATAATAATTTATCAGATTACTGGGAAGAATATAAAAAAATGATGGAAGAAACTAAGATTTTAGAAGATTATCTCGATGAAGAAAGTTCTACATTCAACTATGATGGTTTGTTCATACCAATTCAAATGTTTTTCAATCGATGATTGAATTTTATTAAATTATTATTTCACAGAGGGAGAAGAAGAAGCAGAGTGGTTACGATCGGCTGGCCTTGGTGAATTGACCGAAGCTTGGAAGGCCGGAAAAGAAGTTCAGCCAGAAGAATTAGGTGCAGCTTTGAGACCTTTATCACGTGCGCAAGCAGAAGCAGTCAAACGTCGAGTTAAATCTCTTAATAATACTGTGAAGCAACGATTTAATCAGAAATCACGTGTTAAAAAACCAGATATAAGAGATGTTTTTAAAGATGTAGAAATCTCCAGTACTGGTACAAGATCTCGTAGTGCGACACCAGATTCCCTCGATTCTATTCATAATGGAATGGTAGAAAGTATTTCACCATTACCTACTAATGTCAATGTTATTGATAATCATCATTCAAAGTGAATTATTTTACTATAGTATTTATTTTGAACATTATCATGAAATTCAATAAGGAATGTTCAATTCAATTTTCAGTGTAACTGTTCCTAGTTTTGTGGCAATTTTTAATCGTCAAACTACAGAAGGGAAAGAAACAATACGAAGAACTCCTAGTGCACCTTCAAGTGCAGCTCCAAATTTAACCAACCCTCCAAACGCTACACCAGTTTTAGTACAAGAAATTTTTAGACGAACTGGACATTGGGCTCGGGGGGATGTAGCAAATGATTCAGGTAACACGGAATCTAATAAATTAGAATAATAAATTTAATTTCATTATGTTTTGAAATATATTAATAACACTTCTTAACCCTATAGAAGGAATACAATTGACAGGATATCATCGTTTAGGAACAATGCACGTTCCTAGACCGGTAATACAAAGACGTAGCGGTAGCGATCCGAGCGAAGTTGCTAATACCTCACATTTAGATGTTGCATCAGTTAATAAACAACCAGCTGTCAAAGATTCAACATTGCGGTATAAATTCTTTTAAAAGTTTTTCAAATATATTTACAAATGCAAAAATCATAGTTATACTTTGAGATTACATATTGTAGAAGGAGTCCTGGAAGTCATACTAGCGTAACTAGAAGTCATAGTAGCTTATATGGGTCGGCACGACCAGCAGACGACAGTTTAATAGCACATCCCCTAAGTCGCACGTCTTCACATGGACATTTGAGCTTTGAAGAAATGTGCAGAGTTAATGAAACCAAGTCACAACAAACACCAGGAAATCAACCTAATGGAGAAAGTAACGTAAATAAACCGGTGGAATTACTGCCACAACGAGACCTTATCAGGTTACAGCCACTCCTATGGTTAGAGCTTACGGCAATTTTCGACAATTATAATTTACCTCTTACGAAACGGAAACCTAATAAACGACGTAGAAACGGTTAATAACGGTAGCAACGATTATTCAATCGCATTCGTTAGACTCATTTTTTAAAATAATATTTTATATTTTTAGTGGGAAATTTATTTGGAGTTTCGTTATCAACATTACTACTTCGAGATAGTCAATTAACGAACGAAGAAAGCAATATACCTCTTGTATTTCAAAAGATACTCTCCGAATTAAGCAATCGGGGTGTTAAAGAAGAAGGTATTTTACGCGTTGGAGGACATAAACAAAAAGTTTGTATTCTGAACTGGATGTTGTCGATAGATTTCGAATTGAAATATATGTATTTCATTTATTACGTTATAGGTTGAGATGATATGTACAGAATTGGAAACAGATTTTTATTGTAAACCTAACGAGATGGACAAATTATTCGCTCGCACGCCGTGTCACGATTTGTCTGCGGTACTGAAAAAATTATTACGCGATTTACCCCAACCGTTACTGACAATAGAACTAATAGATGTTTTCTATCAAACTCATGGTGAGTACAATTATTCGCATATTTTCATAATAAAGTATATTACCAAAAAAATATTTTTATAGGAGTTAAAAATTCAAACGAACTCGTGTCTTCTCTTAATTTGTTGGTGCTAATGTTACCAACAGAGCATCGGAGTACTCTTAAAGCCTTATTAAAATTCTTAAAGTTAATTATAGACAACCAAGATAAGAACAAAATGTCTATTCATAATGTGGCCATGATCATCGCGCCGTCATTGTTCCCTCCAAGATATATTCATACGCAAGATACAACTGATTTAACAGCACAAGTTAATATGGCAGCTATATGTTGTCGAATCACAGAAGTATTATTGAATAATAACGACAAATTGTGGTATGTACCGGTGGGACTATTGAAGCAACTGTATCAAGAACCAGAAGATGATAGATATCGTAAGTGTAAAAGAAAAAATCATTAACACAAACCGCACTTTATCCCGCCAACTGTTCTTAAAGTCTATATCTGTCATGCAGAGTGGTAATATTTTGGCTCAAGCGATGACGGGTATAGTGGTCATGACGCAAAAATTCTATCATTCCGCATGACGAATATAAAAGTCAAACAGCTGACTGGTTAATGTTTCTTTACATCGAACAAAACAAAAATGATAAACAATAATGTGCAATTGTTCATTATACATAGTATATGTATTTTAGTATTTTTCAATATAATCGGTTAGGAATTATCTATTAATACATAAGACAGGTGCAATAATTTTATATTTAATCGAAAGTGCAACAAATATAAGTAAAAAAGATATGTACTAGAATAAGATGAGATGGCCATTTACCGTTTTTATTGAACATAGAAAGTAAGTTGTTTTAAATGACAATACCGTGAGAAACAAATTTCATTTAAAATTTTTTTTATACTGCTCAGTGGTATATTATGTCTTTATAATACAGTCTTGAATAACTATTTCGCAACGTTTTAAATATTTTATTTTTAATTTAATGCATAGTACTTTTATATATATAGTGCTCATAATATCATGACGGTAGCATTTACAGTACATGTAACATGAAAATTAATAACATAAAAATGTTCTGACAATTGTGTTTATGCTACCAATAATGGTAATTTTATAAGTATTACTAAATTTTGCTTAATAACGAAATGTCATTAAGATCAGTTGCATTATTGATATGTTATGTTTAATTAATTATGTTTTTATCTTTCCATTCTTCAAGAAAGAAATATCATAAGTTTTAGGTGTAATATTATTCTCATTGCATTCAAATGCAATAAAAACTATTATTTATATTGATTTACGAAAAATTTACTAACTATAAACACACCAATTTTATTCGTCTTAATTACATATTGAGAACTTTGAGTTTTAATTTTTTACGTATTTTTTCCATATGAGCATTTTTATAAGTTACTTGAAATATGCCATATTAGTGTTAATAATGTATATAATAATGTAAAATGTATTTTATATACTTTAAAAAAGAACCAAAGAAATCAATTGTTTTCATTTTATCGATGAAATCACTCTCCCTACGTCCGTTTTTCCAATAATAGGAGCAAATAGATGATCGGTGAGTTCACGCGGACAACAACTCGTGAGAAGGGGCAGTACGAACATGATTTCCATCAAACGACCTTCGGTATCGCTTTCGAGATGTTTCAAGAGTGTCTGAACCGCTGTTTTCCTGGCTGCTACGATGATATCGAAGCCTTCCGACGTACGGGCCATTTCTGCGTACGATACACATCAATGAGTGAGTTTACACCAGAACATATTTTTTTTTTGCTGTATATTCGACACTTAACCCTTCAGCAGCTCTAAAATATTTCTCAGTAAATTTTGAAACATTTATTATTTTCGTTATATCTTTGATTCGGTAAGTCATCTTTCGTTTGACTGCTGCCGAAGGATTAACGAAATTTTACCATGGGTTTGTCGGTCTCTCACCTGGTCGGCACAGCACGAATGTCTCGAGAATCAAAGTTTCGACTTCGTCGAGTCGAAGCTTTTCAACGGAAGTTCGCGCTGCGGCCAAACAGGATAACACATCGTCATTTTGCGGAACTTGCTTATTTTCCCAAATGGCGAGGTCGTAGGGCCAAATTGCCGCGCGAAAGGCGAATATCGCTGGCCATCCCTTACGGAGAATCCAATCCTGTTCCTCACCACGTAAAGTTGAAAAATTCCTGTGCTCTCGTGCTCCACGAATCGCAGCGAGAAGTATTTGAGCCGATATTTCGTATTTTAGCGCGATCCCTAAAAAATGTTTTTATTCCATTCAATACTTCCATTTTAACTCGCTCACTTTTTCAATATAATTCTTACAAATGATATTTTTACCTGTGAAAATCGGTTTCGAAGGAAGAGCTTGACTAGGTACAAAGGGTAGGAAAGTGTCGTTATTAAAGCTATGACGAAAATTTGTCGAGTGAATCGAGCTGATTATTTCAGATGGATCGTTTCGTACTTCTGGTTCTTGAGTAGACGCTTTTATCGCTAGAGTTGCTCCACTTCGCGTGCGTGGGCCACGTTCCTCTTGCACCGCTTTGGAATTATTTATTTATTATTGTAAATAATATTAATAATTATTATTATTGGATATTTATTTAAAAATTAAATATTAATCAAATACGAAAATTCTGGAACACCGTATATAGATATGAGTGAGCATAAAAAATCGAAAAAGTAGGTTTTCGTACTTGTAACCAAATCAAACGAAAGAATGAAATTTTGAAACCTCAAACGACTTGGACACGTGTCGGAGTGACGGGACTTTGCTTTGGTTGCAAGTGCTGAGTTGTCAATTAAACCGACCGCCAGGCTGAAAAGGTTAAACACACGTCGGTGTTTGCATATCGCTGGTTCTTTCCCAGTGTGACTGTGGGAGTGCGAATACGGTTGTCCTTGTCAATCTAATCGTCGATAATGGCAGGGATTCGTTTTCATTTCAGATCAAACTAGACCATTTTTACAACAAGCTAATCTTAAGGGTAACACCACAGAGAATTTAAAAAAAAATTTTTTTCCAGTATTTCCATCTTACCAAAACGATGTAATGAATTTTATTTTTATTTTACAGAATACTAATCGCTTCGAAGGAAAACATGCACAGGATTTTTGACAAGTTGTTTCAAACATATCCAATCGTTTTTTTAACTCATCCTTCCTAACTTACATCGTTAGAAACTATTGTTGTAGACAATTTTTTTTAAATTATTAAAAATCAATACTCACCGGCCGTGTTCATGCCAGCTGTGACACACTTTTTGAGCCGACAATGTGGGCACCAGTTTCGCCTAGCTTTGTCGATAGCACACATGCCAGTACTGGCTGCTGTCGATGCAAAGTTTCATTACGACAGGACGAGGAAAAACGAATTGAAAAATTATATCGAGGGAATCGACTATGACCTATGCACGTATACATTACTCCACGTCTAACCGATCTTTTGAAGAAACACGAGCAACCGTCGCAGCAGTAGACCCCGTAGTGTTTCCCGTAGGAACGATCACCGCAAACTTTACAAGCCACCGGAGTAGGCAAGGTTCTTCCTGTCGAAAAATTTAACTTTTAAGGGGAGAGACTCACGTAATCGATTCAATAAGGTTTCAAAATTTTCATTCCAAAGGGACTTTTGAAATTTAATTGATAATTATTTACGTAAAATCTGTACCCATTTTCGGTTCTATACGAATGTTTATGCCTCGCAGTTTTCGTTTATTCAGAACTTGAAGTTGAATTAAAAGTCGAAGGATCTCAAAATGAAATAATTTTTTGAACCAAACGTACCCATTCTCCTGTAAATTCGAATAGATGCTTCCGTTGACAAAGACGAACTCGGAATGAACTCGTTGACGAGTTTCCGATCGTCGAAGGGGGTGGTTGGGGATAACGAAGGGGGTAGCGTGAAGGACGTGACAAAGGTGATCGGAGCTTACGTCAGAGCGCCCTGAGAAAATATTTGCTCAGCGATCAAACGACGCGATCGCGACGGAAATTCCATACGCGATTGAGAAATCTAAGCCCTCTCGAAATGAAGATTCTTTATTGCGTACATACACGAGAAAAATTGTCTCATTACAAGTCATAATATTACAGTACGAAAAAGGATAGGATCCTAAATAAGAGTAAGCCTGCGATTCGTTACCTTCTTAATTACGGTTATTTACAATTAAGTACTCTTGAACGTTTCGAACAAACTCGCACGCTTCGTATACATACCGAAGGAGTGTCGATAATTGATACGCGGCGGGACAAAAACTTACCTTCGGTTATCATTGTTATCGATACGATTAATACACTTAGATACGAACGTTAATCACGCAACGGAAAATCTATCATAATGATTACGTTTTGTTGTGAATGGTCTATGTACAGAATAAATCGCCCGCTGTTCTTCACCTCCGTTAAGAGAAATGTGTAATGAGTGTTAGAGAAAATAACAGTAGCCGCTAAAACGTCGAGCTATCGCGGTGATTTTACGAGTTCGCGCGCGTCGACAGCGTTGACTCTCTCAACAGCGAGTCACCGTTTTCCGTCCGGCGCTAACGAAACATTTTTCTCGCTGTTATTATCGATAAATCGATAGCCGAGCAATAGTGCGAGGAAGCTCTCTACCCCTTAGTCTTTTGACTAGCTCATAACGTCAAGTTTATCGTCGCAATTTCGCGCGAAGAAATGTTTTCGCTGCTCATTTAACGCGCGATCGCGCTATTGAACGTTTTACGCGTGAGATCAATTCGCTATTTTGCAAAATAGTAGTGTTGTAAAACCTGAACATTTTTGACCATCTTGACACGCGTCGCTCAAATGCGCAATGCAAATACTAAGCAAAACAAGATACCATAAGATGTAGTAAAACAACAAAAAGATCGATATACTCTCTAAAATTGAATCAGCAGGAATGCACTATAATTCTCAGTGTGTATACATTAATATCAGTAGTTTTAAGTATATGCAGTTAAGAAAAACTTCTTATTTTTTTTTTTTTTTTTTCAAATAAATAATTTTCATGTAGAACTCTCAGTACACACGTGACTTAAATATAACATCATAGTTTACCTATTTCAGTATTTTTCTTGAGTTTATTTTAATAATCACATACGTTATATATCAAACTTGAAGAAAATGTTCGAGAAACATAGCAGTCGTATAATTTTTCGAATCAATTTGGTTTCGACTATATAAAAATTTAAAAAAGCCTCGATATAGTATATTTACAATAGCGTCGTTGATATTTAAAATGCAATTTTTACGGCTAACCTGGATAGAATTTAAGATCGAAGATCTCTTAAAGTAATATAAAATAGGAGTAGAAAAAAATAATTTCCGTAAAAAATTTTAACTAAATAACTCAGAGTACGTAATGATACGTACTATTAAAAAATATTAAAAACGCAAAAACTAGTTAAATTATTCTATCGATTGGTTAAAAAAATCTACAATACAAATTGCACAGTCGCACTAGCTATGATATTTATCGACATATAATTATCGAATCTTTAAATAATTATCCAACAGGTGAACATACTAATGTACGTTCGAGAATTTTTTAGAGATACTTTGTTGGAGTGAAAGCTTTCCTCTCAATGCTTGAATGATTGTCTGTTTTATTTTTGCTATTTTTAAGATTTTTTGTTACTTCTGTTAATATTGTTCTCATTGCTCGTTGTTTACCAACTGTAGGTATGAATGGATAAGCTCTGCTATTAGATGAAAAGCTTTCAACTCCCGTGACTGTATCAAAATTTTTCAACGATATCGTAAAAAAATGTTCGATAATTAATTAAAAGTTTTCGTCAGTCGACACTTTTCGCACACTTCTGCTCCAATCGCTTTATTGTACTCTACTGAAAAAAATCAGTTCGATCGAAACCGATTCGATTTTAGAGAGCGTTTCTCGTTAATAGTTCTCGCTACGTTTGAGTTTTACTAGAGCGGGTAGAGCGTAAGAAGAACGAGGACGACGAGACTGGCGATTACGACGAGGCGAGTAGCTTCGCGGCGGCTGTGACGTGGTGCTGGTGATGATAGGGCGCCTCCTGGGTGCCGTAGTAACTCTGCTGCTGGTGCTCGCTCACGGGTACGCCGAGCTGATGAGGGTGCTGATAGTAGGAATAGGGCTGCCCGACGATGCCTTCGCAGGTGCGTGGCTCCGTCTTCACCGTCGGCAGGCTGCTACTGGGTAGCAACGATGTGTGCCCCAGGTAGACCGGCCTGTCCGCCGAGGAGTTTGCGCTCTTCGAGAGCTCGACTTGGTGCTGCTGCACAATAAGAAAATATATGTAAAAAAAATCGAGAGTTTCAACGAGAGTAGAGAGAAGTGTGTCTATGCTAGTCCTCTAAGCGTTAATTCGACGCGAAGCGCGAGACGTTTTCACTCACCGTGTGGCTGTTTTTCATCTCCGTCGAGGGTGAGGAAGCCGCGGACGCGGGTGTCTCGTGCTCGCTGGCGGTGGACCTCGCGTTCGGTTCCGGAGTCTTCTTTGGCTTCCTCTTGCGAGTCTGTATGCCGTCCTTGCGCATCGCCAGGGGCCTGTTAACCCCGTGGAGCTTGAAGTAGAGACCGCAAGCGTTGCAGACGGGCTCGCCCTCGTTGTTTCGCCTCCAGAGGGTCGTCGTCCGGGTGCCGCAGTTGGTGCAGCAGAGGCCCAGTCGCCTCGAGGCCGTCTGAAATTCGGACAGCTGTCCAATTCGTAAAACGGTTTCGCGCAAGTTCGGGGCTGGGCGGGTCGATATTTCGGGACTTGCTTTACGAGAGAGTGGATCGACTCACCAGGCGCTTCGAGGGCTTTATCAGCGGACGATTCATGCCGTTCATCTTGTGGTAGAGGCCGCACGCGTTGCACAGGTAATGACCGGTCCCGTCTCGTCGCCATAACGGCGTCGATATCGCTCCGCAGTTGACGCACTCGCGTCCCTCGCCGAATTGAAAGTCCATCGCGGTGTCTGAAAGCCGATATATTGCGAGAGAACAATTTTTCGGGAAAATTCCGAGAGACCTGGTATGCGTACGCGCGTACCACTTGACCTCGCCTGCTCAAAGACGCCGCTATCGGTTATTCGTTGCACATGGCCCGCCGCGTGGCTCGCTCTCGCGTCGGCCTTATATTCGCCGTTAAAAAAACCCGAGCCCTCCCCTCCCCCCCCCCCCTCCACACTCCCTTCTCCGCCCCCCCTCCCCTTTTCGAAGATACACTCTAATGCATCTAATATATTATCTCTCTCGGAGCTAATGGGCCTATACGGTGTGGTAATAAGTTACAGCTCGAGGATATGGCTCCTCTGCTGGAATAACTTTATTCAAATGACGTTGTCACCTGGTGGCTCCCTTCCTGTCAAAGGCTAGCCAAGAATTAACGAGACCGACAAAATCACGCGTAGTTGCCGTTCGGTGATTGCGATAAAATTTACTACACTTTTTTTCTTTCTAGTCGAACGAATCGTTAAATCTCTGTGTAGAATATAACATACCGTAAGGGGAGGCTCGCTGAAAGCCAGCGCCGTCGTAGGCGCGCCACGAGGACATCATGGCGACGTTTTGGGCGTAGAAGGGTGCCGCCGCCGCGAGGCTCGAGTGCGGGTGTCCCGTGTGAGGGTGAGCTCCGTGAGGATGACCGTGACTCGCGTGAGCTCCCATCGCCGCAGCTGTGCTGCTTGCGTGACCCGCGAGGGCATGGTGGGCCGCGTAACTCTCAACCCCGTGTTGCCAGGATGCCGTTTTCTCCCTGCGTCAAAAA